>CALNHX010010316.1:0-41391 GCA_940337035.1 Agriotes lineatus | reverse complement strand
GTGAAATTTGACATTGATTTCATTGTAGTACTTGGTCATATTTCGATAGTCGTCTATATTTTCAAGGTTTATTCTTAGTTGATTCCCTTTCTGTGCTGTTGAAAAGTTTCCCTTTAATTTATTTTTCAGATCTTTTATGATTTCTTGATGTTTTAGTGCCGAGGCATTATGCAAGAGTATTGGTGGAATTTTTATTTTTTTTGTTTTGGGTTTTGTTTGTTCCTTGCACATCGAGAGGTTCAGGATGTTCAGTAGTATCCATCTGTCCCACCGCTGTTTCGAGATTCCCCTCGTTAGCCAAAGTTTGTGCCGTTTGAATGTTTTCCGTTGATAGGAAGAATATGTTGGCAGTTATAAGTTTACTTGGTTAGAATAAGTATTTTTTGGGTGTACATATCGGTGGTGATAAACCAGAACTATCCCGCTTATTCATGTTGCTGTGTAACTTGAACCCCTTCCGCAGGGGTTCAGTATACTTATTTGTAATAAACTGATAAATACACTATTTGCTGCTCTCCAATATTTTAATTTAGTATTGCAGTTGAAAATAACTCACTTGCTTTGCGCTGCAGAAGTGATAAGGCACGCTGTGCGATAACACAACCGTACAGCTTGGCCGCGCATGTTGAACTCACCTTCGTTTATTGGGTGTGTGGAATTTTGTGTTTAATTGGATATTGGTGTTCGGATATATTATTTTAGATACTGTCTTGTTTGACCGATATAATTTGCATTACATTATAGCAATTACAGTCAATTTTATAAATTAGACTATACCATTCATGAGGTTAGAATCCGATAAGAATGCGTAATCTTTGTGAGTTTCCATGTATTACAACTGTTATTTCAGTAACTATGTAAGGACAGCTTCGAGGCAAAGTTGTAGCATACAAATAACTAATTATTTCAAATTTGCATATCGCCATCTTGATACATTTTAGTTCGGCAATTTATTGCACGTTTTAAGTGAGAACCAAGAGGTGAGCTGCTCTGCGGCGCACGTTTTCTACACAGCCGGTTTTCTACTATTTGAATCCCCAGTCTGAATTTAAGATAACACGAGCCCTAATACCATATAAAAGCATGCGCCCCGGGCAGAATAAACAACTCTTTGAGTTTGCCTGTCTGAACCAGTAACCTCTTCTAAGCCCGAAGAACCTACCTGGGTTGTTCACAAGATGGAGGTTCAAGTGACGTGCACAACCACCCTTTTCCGAAACTGTGAACGAACTTAGCGCTGGTCTGTGACGAGTCTTCGTCCTGTCCTGGTGAACGCTTCGGCGCCGGTTCAGCTGACGAGCTTTCACCTAGCACTCCGATTTGGACATTGGGGCTGGTTCATGTGACTTGTCCATCTTTCTCGAAGTTTATCCCGAACACCCTGTATGGTATAACTCGAAATCCCTAGGGGGAAGTTACAAATCTGGGGCGTTGAACACTACATGAGTTATCTGACTTTCTCGCGAGCTTTCCCCCTCCGAATATAGATCTAGTATTTTACTGTAAAACACGAATCCATTTAGCGGCCACCGAAGCAAACAACTCCGACATCGGCCATTACGAAATTAATACTGAAACACTCCTATCACTTAATAACGATCAGTTATTATCAACGCAACACAGCAGTTATTCACACCGGTAATGTTATTTTGTTGGCAGGACTAAAGTTGGCCATCGTTGAATTCTTTGAAGGAGAACATGGGTTGCAATGGGCCTTAGGCTTTTAGCCAGCTATCCGCTCACGTACATAATTTGACATTTTGTTATAATAATTTATTAAGTACATTAATTTACTTTGTAATACAAGAATATTACTAGACGTTTATTTCCGACTACTTTTTATGTGTTTACAGTACCATGGGCCAAACGTAGAGCTATCCGAGGCCCAATGCAGCTGAGGAAATAAAAGAGTAATTTCCCCCGTTGTGTTACATCTTTGTAACGACAGACTAGAGACGTAAAATTTATGGCCCCACGAGCAGGGATTAGATTTTTTGGCGCCACGAGCAGGCACTACAGCTATGTCGATATCGATTATGCAAACCTTTGTATAGCCGGTGTAATACCAACCTTTGTATAATCGCAGTTATTAAAATCACATAGCCTAGACTAAAAAACGTGGCAGGTATACTAAAACAATATTAAAACCACATAAATGAATTCAAGATTTGACAAGTAAACACAAAATTATTAACTTGATGAATTTTCTGTTTATTTTTTTACTTCAATATTTTTTTCTTATTTATGGTATATAGGGTATCTGTATACAACCCGATAATCGAGAATTCTCGAGTTTCGACATATTGCCTTATGTTCCAGGCAATTCGTTTTGTATAATCGATTATTTCCGATCGTCTAGTTATATAGTATAAGATTAGATGTTCAATTTCGTGCAGTTGTCGGTTGTACCGTCAGTCCCTAAATTAACCTTCTTCGGGGCCACCCGGGCTCTGTACCTACTGGGGAAATTCGTGGCAGTTGATGATCGAGAAGTGAATGGACGTTTCGGTGTGTCGAGGTGTTATGTAGAAGCTATACTGTGAAAGTAGAGTTGTATGTCGTTAGTCGTACCGCGCAGCTTGCAATTATTTTTCCGACCACTTTTGAATCTTATCGAAACATCGCCAAATACTCTTGTTACTAAAGTAAAGCATAGCTGTGTTTTGCTACCGTCCCTATAAGCGGATCTAACCGAAAGCTAGCAGCTCTCCGGGAGCGTTTGTTTAACCAACGTCAAATCTGCAACGTATGTCCACAATAGCCCAAACTGGGAAGGACTTTATCCGCGTGTTTAGAGTAACCCTGTTAAAGGCAACTTTGTTTAAACACAAAGCATTCAGCTGTAATTTATATAATAAGGGTGTTTATCAAAGTGCGAAAATATCAGTGTGTTTTAATTAAGAAACTTGACGGACAACAAACGTTTGCTTAACGTCATTGCATGCTGCCTTCCTTTTGATTTCAATGTACTTTCGTAATATATTGTACTGATTAACTGCATTGCAATATGAGTTATATATGTAATGATTGACTACGTTTGACTTTTGTTATACTAATTAAGTTTTAACCAAATTCTGTTTTAAGATGAATTCAAGTAATTCATACTCCCTTTAATATGAATTATTAATATTAAATGATTAAATATTTCTAGCTCAGCAGAACATTATTACCCGTAAAAACAGGTCGGTTCACGCACTCTAAATATTGTTATTCCTGAAAATTGATTTTGTCTAATGAAAGTTTACTTTAAAATCAAATTACACTTTCTACAAATGTCAATATCACTCAAACTTATGCAAGTGGAAAATTAATCCAAAATACACATCTGTTACAATTTGTCATTCAATAGACATGAAAATAGTAAGTAGTCCTTTTTAAATTACGTTACTTCACTTTCAAAATGCTTATTTTTTTAGTTCTTTGAATAAATAATACCTGCAGTTGTAACTCATCTAAAAAACTTGATTCACTTCTTCGCTAATCCAAACACATTTCAACTGCTCAGCGAAGTTTCTCAAGCTAGAGACTAAATCCAATATAGATTCAAGTAACTACAAACACCCTCTGGAACGTTTTCTTTCCAGATAAGACAATCTGCAAAGAATCCAGCAACATGAACCTCGACAAGATCCTCCAGTAGGAACTGCAATGTCTTTTCCAAATCTTAGCAATTACTGACAACCCAGTAACATGAATCTCCACAAGGTCCTACTCAAAAGATGTTTACTCCACTAATAAGCTTGAGGAAGTACAATACTAGCAAATACCACATTCGCCATCCAATTCCCATGATATAATCAACTTTCAATAAACTAAGTTCACCATCTAATTCCATACATTACTTTACATAAGTTGTAGTATTTTAACTTATGGTCCTTCTACCATACATCTTTTCTCCATTTCTTCTTTATATAATCTTTTTTTGAATTAACAGTTTTATCTACTCTCGCAAATTTTAAATAACGGTGACCACCTTTTTAAACCCCAAATAGATTAAAAATCATAGAATAAAGGGTTTATTTTAAAATTTTTAGCCGTTTACAAATTCATTACATGTTTTCTTATTGATTTTTATTTGTGTCTAAAAATAACAGTATTTTCCACAGTGATGCCTTTTATGCATATTTTTTTAATTTTAACACTGTATATAAAATTTTATTACATTTATTTTAACATCCGACATATTGAATGACTTCATTATTATTTGATATCCTTTTTACTTAACTGTATTTTGGATTTGTTTTTATGTTTTGTGTAACTGTAGTTATATTGTAAATTGCTTACTTAGCTGTTCCAATAATATATTAAAAAGTTTAGTAAACTTCATTTGTAATATTTTGGGGTTTCTTTATTCAAACGAATGATCTAAGCTAAGCAGCTCTTCAGGCGCATTGCATTTAAAGGTTGTGTTTAACCCTCTACTAGTAAATTATTAAAAAAGTGTAAAAAGGGTTACACTTTAATAGTTGAAGCAATTAAGCACTTATTTGACAAACACGTAAGTATTCATTTTGCACTAGACTCAATTCACTTCAGCCTTGAAAAAGTGGACTTATCCAACTATGGGTTGAATTTGTCATGGTGGGACTTTAGTATTTTTATATTTTGATTGTCTCGAAACAGGAGCGGACTGCACGAGTACCGTGGACCTCCCCTCCCCGCGAGCTAGCTGTGGACAATCGAGTTCTTTATTGCCGCCGCCTTCTAACGTGTCGTGTTTATACTGTAACAGAGTCCCTTATCTTGTCTCAGTTTAATTCTTGTGAGTCGTTTACGGACAATGTTTAGATCACAAAACAGCGAGAAGAATACAGATTGTTCCAAATTCTTGTATTCGGTTAATATATGCTATTATAAAGTTTGGTCGTGTTACACATAAATTGAAAAAACTTAATTGGATAAATATGTCTGATCGTAGACACCTGCATAGTTCCGTTTTATACCATAAACTCATATTAAGCTATACGCTACCTTACCTCTACAATAAAATTATTTATAAAATAGATTTTCATACACTTAATCTTAGACACAGGGGTTTACTCACTGTACCAATGCAGAGAACTACGATTTTTGAATATTCCTTTACTTACGATATAACTAAAATCTACAATGCATTAGCTGATTTTGTAAAGATTCTTTCAGTGGAAAGATTTAAGTGCGAACTGTCACAAACATAATTTCAATATGTTTGCAATTGGATAATGTATATGGAACTATGTATTAGATTTAGAATTTAAGTTTCGTTATATAATTAACTCAATCTTTTTATTTTTTTTCTAAATAACTATACTTTTTGAAATTGTCTTTTTAGATTAAGTGCAATAGCAGATGCCCTTTGAGACAACTGAATTTCACCTCAAGGTTGACTTGGTCTTTTTATGTACCATATGTGTATTATTGTTATATTTATATTATTAAGCGAATAAACATATTGTTGTCATTATTATGAATATTATAGAAAACTGTACCGCTTAAAATTAAAGCACCAGAACCTACAGAAACAAAACAACTACAAAAGGCAATACATTTCACAGATGTTCCAGAAATAACAAAAGAAGAAAAAGAAGGTACTTAAAATTATGTTAAAAATAATAGAACAGAGGGAAAAAGGGCGAATGTCAGAGAGCGCTAACAATTATTCTATTGAATGAATTCTTAAAAGAAGAGACAAAACCTGAGTCAATAATATTTTTTAAGAAAGAAAACAGGCTTGGTAGAACTATCAATCTACTACAGTTCACCTTTAAATGTTCAAATTTCGTAATTAGCTGTGGCTGCAACACGACCTTCTTTTATTATGTAATTTGCTTATAATAATTTAACTTTTCGATTTTTTTTCCAGCTATATTTTACAACAGTTATAGACAATTAAATAACATATAACACTGTTTTAAAAAATTATATTCCCATTATTAATTTGTGGATGCTGGGGAACTTTTTGTAAAAACTTAACTCTGCGATATTTTCGAAACTATACTTCTTACAAAAAGACTTTTTGGCAAAAATTATAGACAATTAAGCAATCGACAACAGTTCTTGCAACTTTCACTTCCATTATTAATGTTTGCACTTCGAGGAAATTTTTGTGAACATTTCTCATCTCATCTCATCAGCCTTTATCTTCGGTTCATTTCTGGACATAGGCCTCCCTCATTCTTCGCCACTTGTCTCTATCTTGCACCTCTCGGATCCACATTAGTCCAGCAGATCTTTTTACGTCGTCCCTTCATCGCATTGGGGGGCGTCCTCTAGATCTCTTCCTCAAGTAGGGACTCCATTTTAGGATTGTATTTGTCCACCTTTCGTCCTTATATCTAGCCACATGACCGGCGTAATTCCATTTCAACTCTGCCACTGTTTCGGCAACGTCTTTTATTTTTGTTATGCCTCTTATCCACGTGTTTTTTCTGTGATCTTTCAGCGTTATGCCCAACATTTGTCGCTCCATTGCTCTCTGTGTCACCCTTAATTTATTCATCGACAGTTCTGTTAGAGTTCACGTTAGAGCTCCGTATGTCAAAACGGGTAGGACACATTGATCAAATACTCTAGAACGCAGATGCATCGGAATATTTTAATTTTTTAAAGTCTTACTTAGTTTTCCGAAGGCAGCCCAGGCCAATCTTCTTCTTCTGTAAATCTCTATTTTTTTTTTATTTTCCCTTCCAAGCTTTATCATACGCCCTAAATAAACATAATTGTCCCCTTCTTCCAATTCTTGGTTTTTAATTTTTATTTTTTGCTCTAGGGATCTACTACACATAATTTTTGTTTTCGCTAGATTCATGTTTAGACCTATTTCATTTGATGCTTTGTCCAGCTCTGTTAACATAGTCTGGAGTTGTTCAAGGGTTTCTGCGATAAGAACGATGTCTGATGATGATGTGAACATTTACTTCTGGGATTTTCTTTAAACTATACTTTTTACAAAAAAAAAGTTTAAACAGAAGTTTTAGGTAATTGTACAATATATGATCTTGACGTCAGATACTTTTTACTTCCGGGATTGGACAGTTTTTTCTGCATAGAAGAGTTCATGCGTTGAGTTATTGTGCTCTTTTGCTTACCTTCTAATGAAGCCTCTTATAAAAGTGCGCAAAACGTTGAGTTCCAAGATCTTATCCTGGAAGTTGTTTGTTACATAATATACAGTGACCGCCAAACGTCGTCATCAAATGGCAAACATTTTCATTTTTTATTTTAAGAAAAAACTTTTTACGGTAATAATTTGTGCTGGTTTAGCCCGTATTAGATATACCGAATAATGTTTACTTAGTAAGAAAATGGCGTTTCTTGAAATTGTCAAAATCCAAGATGTCTTATTTTTCGGAAATTAAGCAAAATTTCAATAAGATTTTTTATCGTTTTCTAATTTTAGCAACGTAGACAATCTCAAAGCTAGAAAACAACGTTTTTTTCTTTAACTTCCGCATAAATTGAATTTTTCAGTTGTTAGAATGTTTTTCAAAATTTCTCATACCAAGACTTAATTTCAAACTTAAATTTTTTAGGTGAAAAAAGTTTATAATTAAAAAAACCAATAGCAAATGTTAATTCTTCCTGTAGATTTTTTATTGTTTACCGAAAAGTAATATTTTTGTATAATTTATACGTTTTTGGTGAAATGGCGCTTTTTAGGAGAAATATTTTAATGGTAATTAATATCGATTTAAATGGCTTCTAAAAACTGTTAATTTATCTCTGTTAATGAATTAGTTTTATAAGAATCCTTTAATGCTCTTTTACAGTTGTCGAAATGAAGAGGTTTTTCAGTATTCAGTTTACATAAATATAGAATCTTTTCACAAGTTTGAACCAAATGTTGTATATAGATAGAAAATATAACATTACAAACAATTTTGTTAGTAAATTTCTTTTCGCTATTTTCTAGAAATTTCGTTTTCGTAACTGTTTTCAAAGAATGTAAAATTTGACAAATAAGGGATGTTACGTGGCAACTTTTATTTGGCCAATTTGTAATCTTTTGTCAACGACCGCTGATTGTCAGGGTTTTATTTTCCTAAATAATCTAAATACAAAATGTTCCCATTTGATGCCAACTTTTTAGCGATATCTGTATAATCTTGTTTTAAAGAATTATATTTTTAGCAATTATAAATATTTAGAGAAAAATTTAGTTTTGCGATTTTTCTAAAACTGTACTTACAGGAAACTTTAACACAAAAATTGTAAATAATTACATAATATATGATCTACAAAATTATATTTTTATTCAACAACTATAAACATTTCCTGCAAAACGAAAAAACGTAAGAGCAAAGTACCACTTTTGGTTGGTCTATTTTAATAGAAAATTACGGGATCTTCAAATTTATATTACGAAACAGACTCACAGACTGACAGGCAGACATGACTTTGAAAATAACTTTTTCTGAATCAGAAGACATGAAAACGAGTATTTCCTCAAAAAAATCCAATTAAAAAGTCATCGTTACTATACATTCTTCAACTTCGTAAAACAACGTAAAAAGCGTATCAAACAACCATGAAGCAGGTTTCAGACAGGGATCAGCATAAGTGGTCATTTACTAATGTTCAAAATATTTATAGGAAAGGCAGATATACTAATTATAATTGCTTTAGCGTTGATCGACTATCGAAGGGTCTTTGACACCTGCGTAGTCGAAGAACCATTATGGTACAGCAGAATGAATTACACACATACAACACTACCACATATGCACACAAAAAAGCAAGGATTACAAACTCAGTTGTGTCTTTTTTGCTAATTAGCTCCTTGACGTAATTCAACCTGTTTCGTTTGGGTCGATCCCTTTTTTATCGCTCAGTTTCTCGAACATAGATTCTATACCATGCTTTTAACATACCCGAACCAAATCAGTTGTCTTCCGCCACCTTAGTGTCCGACGTTTCTGTTCCAGTTCGTTCTGTCTCTTATCTCCTCATTTCTAAAGCTTTGCATTCTCGACATTTATCTTATACAATCCATTTATGTAGATAACAACTTTAGTCTTTCTGCTTTCCTCAAATTCCACTTTTGCCCCATAAAGCCTGATCGTTTATATTCTGCCAGAAGTTTACGACCATCGGCAAAATATATGCTGTAGAAGTTGTCATCTCTCACTTTATGTCTATCCTGCTATGTCTAAATACAATTTAATTAAAATAGGTGTGAGACAGCAACGTTGCCTTAAGCCTTTCGTCGCTTTGAATTCGTCAGTTGAGCTTAATTTTATTCATGGTATCTGTATAGTATAGTTTTACGGCCTGATTAAGATTTAGATTGATCTTTAGACTTTCAATTTCTCTCCATAACTGTTATATCGAGAACTTATTGTACGCTGTTTCCCAATCTATTAACAAATCGTATTTTTCTATTTCTCTGTATATGTTTTTATAAAGCCAGCTTAAGGGTAAAGATGTTATCTACCGTAAGTAAATCTGCTCAAAATTCTGCACACTTTTCAGGTCGTTTGTCAATGCTGTCTAATTTTAACAAGTTTTTTAAAAGGTTAAATAGATTCTTTCTCTGCATGAATTATAGCTATACGTCTGTAGTTTTTGGGATTGTCTTTACGTAATTTTCTAATTATCAGGGTAATGTATAATGTCTTGTCTAATTCTTGTAGAGGTTTTTACCGCTGAGCTGTCGCTGGTATAGAATTTTCGACATTTTTGTTGATTATGTGGTACTCTATTTTATTAGTTCACGTCTACCAGCCGGACCATGTTCTTCTGACCTTTATGTGGAATATCCGTGTTTATGTTGTTCTAATCAATTTAATGGTTTTGCATGATTTTGAACAACTTTACCTCTTATATACTGGTTAATACATTTACACTACTTTTTCCATAAATTTATTCTTTTTCTTTATAACCTCATTTTTAGTAATTCTATTTATTTTTTGTACTCTTCTCTAATTTATAATTCTTCATTTTGAAATAGTTTCCGGTATAGTTTTTTATTTTATTTTATTTGTTGTTCTATTTCTATATTCCATCAAGAGACTTTATCTTTCTACTGCAATTTTTTCTTTGAGCTTCATACGCTGCTTTCGTTTTGCGTTTTTTCATACTCTTCCTCTATCCTTCTATTTATTTATTTCTATTTACTCGAAACTTCACTGCTATAAACATCTTGTACTGTAGCGTTCAAGATTATCGATATTAATAGAACTGTATTATTTTCTTTTAGATGTTGAGGTTCACCTTCCTGTTCTTCAGGGTTTGCTATACATGGTTGGTACTGCAATCGACTTCCTCTTTTACCTGCAACTTAATACTTGAGTTTTTTGTCTATTGATCTTATAGTCGATGATTGATCTCCATCTCAACGTATATTCGTGCCTTGTGTACTTATGTATGTCTTTGTCAGCCATGAATGTGTTTGGTTTTGTTTCCCGTGTCAAATGAACTAATTTAGAAACGTCAGTTGATTTTTCTGGGTTAGGTAGTGCGCTGACAAACATTGATCATAGCATTGATACTTACTTAATAAAATAGTGTTACGCTCTCTCTGGTATATATTTTAAATCATTATATTCTCTTCCTAAATATAATACGTAGTACGCCTAATAATCAATATTTTTTTAAGAATATCATTTCGTTATAATCCCAATGCAAAAAGTACATCTCGTGCTACGGCCTCATTGCATTTTCAGCTTTGCGATTAGAACTCATATATTCATTAAAAATCATCGATAATAAGCGTACTACTTATTATATTGCCCCTGAATATATTCTTTCGTAAAAGAACACATTTTTAAAGCAACGGCCAACGCTCCACTGTTTAGTATTCTACAAATACCTATTGCCTTTTTACTGCTTTAGTATTTCTTTAGTTAGTCGTGTTCAAACCAATACATTAAGGTAACACGGAAAATATAGTATTGACTAAAATATAATAGACAAGAATACCTTCGTCTAGAGAACGTTAAACAACAAATTATAATATTCCTGTCGCTTTCAACATGTACAGGCGTTGTAAAAACATAATAAAGCACAAAGAGCGTCGATTGTAGATTCTAGATGGTAAAATTTTATTAACAGAGTTATTAATAGTTGACAAGGCAGAAACGGTTATTTAATAACAAACTTACTACTTTAGACCTTTATACCTTCATTATATGCAGTTAAAATTTCCTTTAAAATCATACTATATTCGACAACCGTAAAAGACAGAAAATTCAATTATCGCAACAGCAGAATTTGTTACAGGCAAATCTACAACTAAAGTTACACATTTCGTATATACATTAATTCGACGCTCAATATAACTACTTGCTTTAAAAGAATCTAATAAGATCTTGGCAGTAACTATTTTATAAAAACACGCATTTTATATAGAATGAAATAAAACAGTTCTCCGTTAGTTTTCCCAATATTATAACTCTACAGAGAACGCTTAGAAATTAATCTTCAAAAATCCCCACCCGTTTATTATCCTTTAAGCTAGAAAAACACTTCCCAATTGGGCGGCCAAAAAATAAAGCTCGCGAACATTTCCGGGAGCATTTCCGCTATCACTTCAGCGGGTTGTTTGGCAACTTTTCCAACTTTTAACATACATTTTCCGCGTCAGAAGGCAATGGCGTCGGCGGTAGTGATAGGAAGAGCTTTAGGTTTGCAGCCGAATGGAGTTCTTTGAACCTATTAGCAGTTGGGGAGCCCCCAAACTTTGTCTTTATCATTTTAATTGTGCTACGGGGATCGTTCCGCTTAAGCGTTTGTGGAGTTTCCTATTGCCTCCAACCATGAAGCTATGTCTGCGGTAAGGGGTGGAATTGCGGGCATTATGTTTAACCTGATATTTAGTGCATTTAAATTTACAGGATTAAGGAAACTGCGGCAAGAGGTCAGATGTCGAAGCATCAGAAGAACAAATAGGCCCACAATTTTAACGCTTGCTTAAACCATATGTAGTTTTTAAATTTCTGGCTGAAGCTATTCTAGAAATATTACCTGAACCACAATCTAAAACATGTATTTACATCTCCTTCTAATTCTTACATTTTCCACTTTATACAATTCCAAGATTTTCTGAAATTAGTTACAGTAATAAAATTGTTTATGGCAGGAAATTAGAAAGTAATGGAATGCGAAAGAATTGTTAGTTTATTTCTAGACTTCATTCGTTGAACCACCAAATTTGACAATATCAACATTATTCTTAGCAGCTTCGGAGAATCGCAGTTCTCTTCAAATTACTCATATTTTAGTCACACGGCACGTTGACGCTATAAAAATTCAGATGTGTAACAAAGCGAACAGATATTGGGGAACTTGAACACCTGCTGATGGTTTCTGGTGTATAACAGAATAGAACGTTTTTTCTTGTTTTTCATTATTTTCTTATACAAATAGTCGAACCGCCTGATCCACTGTGAACTTTGACATAGTAAATAATAGTCGAACATACTTTTAACTAGGAAAATTGTGTCCACAAAATTTTTATTTTAAAAATCCTGACTAATGTAAGATCTAAGTTTTAAAATCTTACGTGGAATTTTTGATATTAAAGTTATAAGATTGGCCAACAGTATTAATATAAAAATAATTTAAACAACTTTCAGTTGGTCGTATGGAATATTAAAAAGTAAATCTTCAATTTTAAAACTTAAATTAGATTCTGAATGATTTACACCTATGAGTCTGGTGCAGAACTGAGAAAATAACGATCTCTAGGTAGACTGGACTTTGAGTATTGATAATTATAAACAACCGGACGATATGGAAATATTATGGAGACCGTTATTCTTTTAAGAGTTAAATTTTTGCTAAACAATTTTTGAACGTATCATGTATCCAGTTTGGATTTTTTGTGCATCACCATTGAAAAAGTCAACTTCATCACTAATTTTTTAAAGAAATTGGTTGCAGGTTTACTTGACTTTGTAAAAGCCAGGTAATTCCACTCTCAGAATATTATCGCGATTATTTAGATTCTGAACAAGAGAAACGTGATAAAAATTAAACCTCTTCGCACTTGAAATTCCTCTGATAGAAATCTTAATTTTCAGAATATGTCCGTACCAAATTAAACACCTATTGCCGATTTTTATTGTTTGTCCGTTTCCATCCTTCAGATTTTATCATTGCATATGCCTTGCCCTTTACATATTTCACAGCTTTGCAACGTTCGCTTCTCCGTAAATTGGATTAGAAATGTTTTAAACACATGTTTCAATTTGCACGGCGCTATCTTTGCCACACTCCATCTGGTCTTAACACGAAGCTATCTGGTTCCCACAAGGGATTACATGATTTCACAGGAATATTTAACTGGTCGCACCTGGTTATCCAAGTAGGGTCCTAGTCAGACGTGAGTTTGCGCAACCCCACTGTTGTGCCTTACCTCTGTTCCTCCACTGTTTGCTCTAATTAGATTTTCCTAACTGAGCAAAGCCCACTTCGAACGAGTATAAGAAAGCGACTCCCGGGCAATTGAGAACACTTCAGTCGCCCACCAGTCGGGAGCAACCTTAAGCCCTGAAAGTGCAACAAGCCCCCAGCTTCACTTAATTCTGCTAAGCAAGTCGCAGCCAGTCCAGAACCCAAAAGAGCTAGCCTCCAGCGCAGCGAAACCAGATCTCGTAGAACAAGTTCTAAATCCAGCTTTTTCCTGAGAAGTAGAACTGACCAGAATTTCGACCTAACCTAAATTTTTCCTCATTGCTTAGGTTGGTAAAACTTCCCAGTGCAAACTCCATCCAATTATCATTCATCATGTCTAATTATCTCACCTTCAAGTCGCAGAGCGCTTGGAATTATTATCTAAACAGGCTTTAAAGTGTTCCTGTAATAAGTAATGCCCTAACTTTTCAGCCACAGAGTGCCTAAAAGATCATGTTGACCGGCTTGAAAAGGTTTCGCTATCCAGTCATATCCTAATATTTAAGTGGCACAAATTTCACCGGCACCAAAATCTACGGCGAATTCCCAATTATCCGCTGAGATCCCGCTGTTCCCGTGTTCAATTTACCTCACACAAGCCTGTCCCCGAGCTGCAAAATCAGCAAAAGGCTCCTCGCCGGAGTTTTCCAGCTCTCGCATCATTCGGCGGGCAGAGGAATCGTCTCGCAGTCACGAAAAATACGTCGGAAAAGCACTTGTAGTCTAGTACAGATTACAGCGGAAACATTCGCTCCATACTTCAGGTTCTTGAAGCCCAAACTTCTTCTTTCCGAGCACTTTAAGGTAAGAACACCCCCATATACACTTCTTTGTTTGCAGCCTGCAGCTGACAGCAATCGCTCTCGGCTAGAGCTAACTTCGTGGCAATCTGTCACAATTCTAAGGACGTACATTGAGGAGATGCAGCCGAATCAGGCATTTTCGTTTTAAGGAAAATGCAGTTCCCCAATAAATTTGCATTTTATTTATTTTCGTGTCTTGTTTATATTTTTTTTTCATATAATATCTGAAGTTAATTTGTATAAATGAATTAACAATAAATTTATTTATCCAAATTGCTCTGTCTGATCACTGCAGATCTCCGCCAGCCTTAGCTCTAAACTACCTTCTAGCATTACAAAGCAAAGTAAAAAATAATTGAAATAATAATAACTATCCATGGATGTAGACCTTGTCGTGGTGGTAGGGCTTGCATGGCGCAAGGAATTTAGGAGAAATGCAGGAGGTAGCCTAGCTACTGCTAGGGATTCCCTTGTCGGACTGGTCTCGGAGGAGCGTTCAGACTAACTACATCCGCAACTTCCTTCATGGTTGGACGATGGGCTATCACCTCGTTTTCCGTAAAAAATCATTAAAACGTTAAATTTCCTAAAGAAGACAAACAAGAAGGATTAAATAGGCGCCGAAAAATAACGACAAAACGGACAATGAATATCGCAACCTGGAATGCCAAGAGCATAAATAATAAATTTGGAAAAATATTAAAAGAATTAAATCGCTATAAAGTCGATATTGCTGCGATTACGGAGACTAGAAGAAAAGGCAAAGGGACAGAAGTGAAGCAAAACTGTATACATATATACAGTGGGGTGTCAAAAGGTGAAAGGGCAAGATGTGGAGTATCACTTTTGCCCAAGACAGAACTTAAAAGAAATATATTGAAGTGGGAACAACTAAATGAAAAAACAATACAAGTGAATATCGATGTAAAAGGTCATGACATGGTAACAATCAGCGTCTATGCTCCAAACAATGATGCTGACTCAACCATCAAAGAGAAATTCTATAACGATTTATCCAGCGCTTTAGAACATATTGGCACACGCAAGGAAATAATTATCTTAGGCGATTTTAATGGAAAAACCGGTAAAAGAAGAAATGATCCAATTATACGTCAATATGGAGAGGACGTCATAAACGAAAATGGTGAAAGATCAATAATTGATGCGCTGCTTAAATATGGGAATAACAAACAAGAATAAACTGATTATCTGGAGCGATAACTGCGCAGCTCAGAACAAGAATCCCATGATGGTCTTCGTGTACTGTTTCCTAATCAACTGCGGTCTTTTTGAGACAATAGAACACAAATTCCTTGTCAGCGGCCATAGTTTTCTACAACGTGACTGCGAATTTGGGCTTATTGAAAAACGTAAAAGAAAAACAAAAGCAATGGTGCCTGACGACCTACATGACGTAATAATATCCAGTACACACACAGGGCGTTTTCAAGTTGTAGATATGAATGATAATAAATTTTTCGATATATCGTCTTCTGCTGATTCCATATTAAACCTGAAACTTGCCAACATAAGTAAGGCAGTTTATATAAAACTTGATAAAAAATATCCAGGCGTCTTGTTTTCTAAAGAAAAATTTAGCGAAGTTGCACCATGGAAGGAGACTACTATATTGAAAAGAGGGAAAAGTTTCTCTGACTTAAATAATATGAATCTATTGATGTTACCCAATCAAAATAAAATTGGAGAAAATAAAAAGAAGCATTTGGAGTCGATGATACCTTATTTAGCAAAAGAAGAACACAAAAACTTTTACAAGGAACTACTTAATATTCTATAATGCACTTAGCCCCTTATATTCAATAAGGCACTTAGCCCCTTTCCTAATTTTGTCTTTAAAATATTTTTTTCCTTTGTTTATTTTAATTAATAAGCCTTGAATGTTTATGATCCCATCTAGCGTAATAATCTCTTATGTTATTTATATGTTTTAGTCGTTAAGCTCAGCAAAGTTGGAAATAAATGAGTTTTTTTAAATTTTATTGTGTTTTTTGTTTTTGGCACTTAGCCCCTTTGTTATTTCAACGCCTCAATTGCATTATGCCATGAATATTCGCTTAGAGTCGTAAATGGTTGATACAAACACAAAGAAATCCACCGTTACACCTGAACATAAAGTACATTACAACTGAAATCAGTTATACATTATATTGTTATAAAACAAAGAAGCAAGTTAAGAATTTTAAATGTCAAAGTACGAACACGTACCGTGCCGAATGTGGATCGGACTACTACCTGCTTCAATCAACAATATATTTTCCTTTCAAAGGTCCTAACTGATCAGAAAATCAAACGCCAAGCACACAATTTAACTGAGTGCACGTATAACTTAGAAGGTCTAAAAGATGATTCTACAAAGTTTTTGTATCAACTTAGACTAGCACAAAATTAGATGAAATACCTGAAACATCAACTGAGGAACTGAATGATGTAAAGGTGAGTGTACAGCAAGCTGCTGTGGAAGCTTTAGCAGAATTGTATACAACCCGCTTAAAAGGCAAAAATCAGATATGATGGAATAAAGATATAAAGCAACTAATATGTGAAAAGAAAAAACTACATTCAAAATGGTTATCGACGCATGATGTTGAAGATAGACGAAATTATACCCGAGTTAGAAAAAAAGTAGTAAAAGCCGCTAGTAACGCAAAAAATGACGCATGGAAAAATAAATGCGAAGTGCAAAGGCAACGTCAGGGCTAATCGGGTTTGGAAAATTATAAAATCACTAAGAGCAGACAATAAGAATAGTACCAACATAAATCTAATTGACCTGAACACATGGCAAAGCTATTACAAAAATCTACTAACTGCGCACAGAGGACAATTCAAGGAAGTCGAAATACTTCAGCAACTTACTATAGTACATCACATAAGAAAAATTACTCTAGACGATCTAAACGTGGCCCAGCCTGATATAATCCAGAAAGCACCGACGATTGTATATGAGATCCTTGTGATAATATTTAACAAATGTCTAAACAAAGAAGTTGTTTCTTCTGATTGGAAGATTATTATATTACATATATTACATCTATTTATAAAAAGGGGAATAGGTTGCAATGTGGAATTAAGGTGATTTCGACAATGGCAAGACTGTACAGGAAAATCCTGAAAAACAGAATCGAGGAGGAGTTAATAGAACCTGAAGAACAAAGTAGCTTACGAGCAGATAGATCCTGCATTGACAATATCTTTACACCAAAACAAGTCATAGAAAAGAGATTCGCCTGTAATAGACCAGTACACTTGAGGTTTATAGACCTGCATAAGGCATACGACCCGATTCCATTAACTAAAGGTAATGGAACTGCATGATTCCAAGTGGTGTCAATATGACTTATGGTAAAGCTATAAAAACAATGTATGAAGGCTGTACTAGTAGCATTAAAATGGGGAGAAACATATCTAAAGCATTTAAAGTGTTCAAAGGATTACGACAGGGATGCTTCACAGCTCCGACATTGTGTAAACCTTATCTTAACGAAGCACTGTCAACATGGGTAAGAAAGTGCCGAAACATGGGGTTAAAGGTAGGAGATGACATGCTCTATACTTTATTCTTCGCAGATGACCAGGTAATAATAACAACTGATCAAGATGACTCCAGGTACATGTTAGAAAAACTACAAGAATATAAAAACTGGGGTCTAGAAATTAGTATCAACAAAACTGAACACCTCGTCGTAGGGGAGAAAGGTCAAGACATCTCCTTAGGTACTGATTGAATAAAAACTTGCCAGAAATTCAAATACTTTGGTATTACTCTCTCACAAGAACCCTCAACTAAAGAGGACATTACCAATAAAGTCGGACAATGAAAACGGGTTATTACACAATTAAACTCTATTATCTGGAGTTCAAAAATAACAAGAGATAAGAAAACTACCATCTATAAAGCAATCGTTGAAAGTATCAGTACTTACGGTGCAGAAATGTAGGTACTTAGTAAACGTCACAAATCAAGACTTACTGCCATGGAGAGGGACTGTTAGCATCGTAGTTGCAGCATATCGAGACTCCAACACATTCGGAATGGAGATATAAGGCACCGAATGGAAGTAGAAGGGACCATTTTAGATACTTTGGTAAGGAAGCAGTTGATGTGGTATGGCCACTTGCAGAGAATGGATGGAAGACGATGGCCAACAACAGTATTCGCTGAGCTCCCCCCGAAAGAAGAAAACGCGGGAGACCTAGGAGACAATGGATAAGTGAAATAAAGGAGGCGATGTAAGACTATACATTGACATCTTTATTTTAACATTAATCAATTTAACCATGCTAGTGCCACCTATATTTACCTATTTTATACTTTTTATTATATACTAATTAGTAATAAGGCCCAGAAGTATGTGTTCTTATGTTCGTTTACGTAGTATCGTACTATAAGAACGAAATGCTGTGTGCGCGACCGCGAGTGTAACGCGCTCGGGCTACGTGAGAAAATGTGCTAACAATGGAAGTTAATACGGAGAACAAGAAGTCGCGGAATTGAAACAACGCTGAGAGCTGCAAGGGAAGGCATTCGCGCCTAAGTAGGTGAACTCGGCGAATCGACTGATTCACGCTCAAGTGCGTGAACCTCGCAGATCACCTGGGGCGCTCTTAAATTAATAAAGAGCGCGGGTCGACCTTTTAAAAGGGTCGTTAAAGTTTTGTGCGTGCAAATCGCATAGGAGGGGCATCCTTAGCCGAGTCCAAAGTGCAAGCTGTTCAAGTAAAACAGCCGAGAAGCGAGACTGTAGTGTCCCAGTCCGACATCGCTAGAAGCGGCTATTGCGACATAAAGAAATCATCCAACGTAGTCACCGTTTTTCGCTGGACGTATACCAGATCAGTTCCTCCTTGTAACCTCGCAACGAAATAAGAAACTGCTGGCAAGGTGCTCGCTGCCGATAACGGGGAAGGAGCGGCAGCGCATCGCGTCATATGCTAACTCGACAGATTGGGTTTCCATGCATCGAGACACTATAAAGAAACGACAAGTTTGGGTTCAACTTATTGGTGCGCGCGAACTATTCCATACTTCGCGTTGGTGAAATTTGTATTGCGCCATTAACTGAACTTTAAGCAGTTAATTAATATATTTTCTCATGTGCAGTTCGCCCTTGTTTTAGGTAGTTGCTTGCATGTATTTATGTTTTTATCATTTTCTTACAGATTATATGTATTTATGTAAACTGTTGGGTTTTTATTACCATTGGTGTTTGCGTTTGTAGGTACAACAATTCAGGTGTCAACGGGCTGACTCCGACAATATTAGTTACCCTTAGCTGCACTAACGATTTGAATAGAGACTTATAGCTCACCGACTGGATAAGCTAGCGAACCAGGGCATTGTAACGTAATAATTCAGTAGGTATATGGCTGTTTAAAACGTACCATTACAAACCTCACACACTATACACCTCCTTTACGTCGGAAAACTCGCGCAAACTTAAGGTGCATCGTAGATGCATCCATGCTTAGGGAGTGCCTTTGGGTGACCACTAAGTGTTGGACGCTTTTTTGTGTATCATGAATAGTATGTTACTTTAGGGATGTAGGTAAGACTTGCACTACCGATGACTGTTTGATGTGAGTTTGAGTGAGCGAAGCAAACGATAAATGCGGGATGTAAATAATTTACTTCTCTATGGTAAGTACATTGTTATGGAAACCGTAACAATTTTTGTAAATGGTTCCTACAACCCTCGCAAAAAACGATTATAAAACTGTCACACTTTCTGAATCAATTTCTCCTGTTGAAATTATAAAATACATCGCCAAGCTAAAAGCTAAAAAATCTCCTGGAAAAGACATGATTCCAAATGTACTAATCAAAAATCTTCCGAAAAAGTCGATCTCGTACCTGGTAACAATATATAATGCCAGCCCAAGAATAGGGTACTTCCCAATCACCTGGAAACAAGCACTCATCGTAATGATCCCTAAACATGCAATCTTAACACAGTTTACTACCGCACACTCCGTTTGGATTCAAGCTATTCCACTCGACTGGGTATCAAATATTAAGACTAACTGAAAAAATAGAAGAAGGATTTGAAAAAAAGGGCACACGATCGTAACGTTCATTTATGTGGCACAAGCCTTCGATAGAATATGAATCAAAGGCCTTACCTATAAAATAATCAAAATGAACATTCCAGCCTACCTGCTACAATCAATAATATCATTCTTAACTAACAGGACCTTCGAAGTACGAGTCAACACGGATACCTCTTCAATTCATCACATACGAGCTGGAGTCTCCCAAGGCTCCATTCTAAGACCCACCCTGTTCAATATGTTTATAACCGACATACCCAAAATACCAAGAGAAAACCTAGCTATGTATGCAGACGAGACGGCAATTCTTGTACAAGATCACAACTTTAATAGGACAGCCATCAAACTCGAACAGAGTATTGACCAAATTAACCAGTGGATCACTAAATGGTGCATAAATATTACTGCTGAAAAATGTGAAGCAAAAATCTTCACACCTCGTAGACTCCAAGATCCGCCCGATGTAGTTATTCAGGGTACCCCAATGCAGTGGAACTCCCTAGAAAGTGCCGTAAGATATCTAGGCATTTACCTGGATAGACGTCTGACTTGGAGCCTCCATATCAATAAGAAGCTAACAGAATCCGGATACGGACAGTTCGACTCAGAAAACTCGACGTGGGACAACTCGACGCCACGAGTTATTAGTACAGTACTTTGGAAGAAGAAACAAAACATCACGGTCATTAATTTGTATGTAAAAATAATAGTATATTATTATACGAGCATATAATGGATGCTATTATTACACGAAGATGGCTTTTAAATAACGAGCGAGCGAAGCGAGCGAGTTCTTTAAGCCATCTGAGTGTACTAATAATAGCTATTATATGCGAGTGAAATACGCTATTTTATTTACAACTACTTTATTTACATTCATTCCAGAAAATTTTTGTATGCGATATCATAAGTTTTCTTCGACTTTTCTGGGAGTAAATTTTGTGTAGCTTGTTTGCCGGCTTGGCGTATTTCAGGGGGAATACAGCACTATTGTCGCTACCGTTTTCCATTTTAGGTTTGGGACGAAAGAAGTGTAAATTATTATTTTCAAACTGACAGACTGATAACTGTCAACTCGAAAAAGCAGTTTATGGCCTGTTTGATTATATGCACATAAATCCGTATTAGCGATGTAATTATGGTGGTATCCATGCATTTATGGCGGTATCGATGTAATTATGAAATGTAAACAACAGGCATTGTGATTTTAGTTAATAATATATATCATAATTGACAAATAATCCCAAAATAACAACGGTATTGTTTAACAGTTGTAAATAAACCAATAAATAACCGGATCTAGGAACGACAATTTAGCGAGGGAAAATTTACCAAAAGGAAAGTTTATCGAAAATTGTGGTATGGATAGTATGTGTAGCTTAATTTACATAATCTGCTTTTTAATATTTAATATAGCTCTATATGTATCTTTTTACCAAATCACAATTTATTGGAAGGACGATGTTTACGAGTAATTACTGCCAGCCGCTTTAAATATTACAAAAAATGATTTGTATAAAATCACAACCAATTCAAGTGATATATTAAAGCGGCCGCAATGCAGCAGCCTATAGTCACAAAAAGTATTTACAATAATATGTACAGTGTTTACAAATATATGTTCTTACGTCTTGTTAAACATTTAACAAATATTTTCTTTCACATTTTTCTATAATCAAAACATATTTACAATTATATGTCCAGTGTTTACATTTTTTTTGTTATACATATGTATATCAAATAAGATATTTTTTACATTTTTTTTATAGTCAAAACATATTTACAATTATACGTACAGTGTTTAATTTTTTTGTTTTGTTAAACATTTAACACTTTTAATTGCGCGTATTAATTCATTTCAAAATTATGTGGAATTCCTCTCAGATATTCTATTATATTTCTGTTAGTATAATCTCTAAATTTAATATTCTTAAATCTGCTTCCCTAAATTTTCTTAATTTCATTGGAGGATTATGTCCGGCTACAAGTTGTTCATAATAGGTATCTCTACCAAACTGAACAGATCTTCTATAACTTTCCAAATAGTTGGATGATTTGTAGATAATTCTTGTTGTAAACGGCGATGGGCTGCTTCTGCGTGGATGTTTGTTCTATCTTCTTAATTTAAAACACCATCGTATAAATTCCACATACTATGAGGAAAGAGTGATGGTCTTCTTCCTTTTCCACGTCGGTCCAACGTAATTATCTTCAAACCAAGTCATCTGACAGTACATCCGATAGTTGCAGCAAAGCATCTTCAATGGCTTCTGTTAGAACGAATGCGAGTGCGTTGATCATCCTTGCTAGTAAGGAAAAATCTGCCTCGTTCTCGTATTGCAGTTTAAGTCCTGCATGATAAAGTTGTTTCTTCATATTTTGCTTCAAATGGAAAAAGCAACCCCTTAACAGAACGCCAGGAAAATTAGCGGCCATACTGTTAAATGCTGCAGTTTCGAAATCGCGGGAAATTGCTTCAGGTTGAATATTCATTAAATCTTTGATCATTCTGAACAATTCGTCGTAGGTGGAAACCTCCATATTTTTTACACATTATTACGTAAACTTGCGACAACAAGGGTGGACAGAGTTTAAACGTACCACCAGCGTAAAACTCTTTGCAGTCTTTCATAACCTCTAAATTTCGGTGTCTGCTAAATATTAAAATTCGACAACCCTGGGCCACTATCAGCTAACAGAAATTGTTCTTCATTTTCTACTTGTGGTTGATACATTTTATAAATATCAGAAATTTCCAAAGCTTCTAGACTTGTTGGGTTCGCAGGAACGGATATCACTTTATTCCTTTTTCTTCGCACAAGTTTCTTGAGGGTAGGTATTGTTGGCAATTGGCCTTGAGCAGCAACACTAGTACCAACCAGACATTCGTTAAACACCAACTCTTGACTTGGGGAACCGTGAAACTGCTCTGCTCACTTGATGTTTTTTACTCCTTCTTGGCCAGTTTTTGATTCGCTATTGCCGTTGTGAAGTATTATTAAGTGCTTACTTTTATAAGTTGATTCAACCCTCAATTCGCTGCTTATTGTTTTCCAGCTTTTAACTACACAAAGACAGGAACCAACCACAGTATATGCATTAGGGATGGGCGCGTGACGTGAATTCAGTCGTGTCACGTCGGTTCACGGTGTGTTACGTCGTGAACTTGACTAATATTTGAAAATCGTGACGTGAATGTGAGTGAACGTGAGTGATTCACGTTTCACGTGAATTTCAAGTTAAATATTTAGTAACGAATAAAAAACTGCAGGGTGCCTCGGGTGCCCCCCCCCCCTGCTCCGCTGTCCACACATCTGCATGATCACCTGTGTTGGGGTGCGAATGTTGTGTTTACTGTGTACAGTCAATCGCGTGAACGTGATCGCGTCTTGCCTACTAATTAATAATTGTTAACAAGTGACTGAAACATTGGTATAACAGGTAGAAAATTAAACTGATTTAATATGTACGAGTATTACTAACATAATGTTCAGGCAACTAAAATGAGCGAAGAAGGCAGATTGGCGATTGAAAATTTTTATTCCAATATCGATCCCACGGCTTCTACTACCAGTGATTTGAAAAACAGTATAGATAACAATGCACTATTTAAAAAAAAGCCGAAATCGTAAAAGACTTACAGCGTAATCCAGATGATAATGACTATACATTTGTGTTACACGAAAAAGGTAAAAGCGAACTTTGGAAGTCGTTTAAGCTTGTTGTTTACAAGGTCGCTAGCTAGACAACCGTTTGCTAGATGCGACAATTACAGCTGCATCGTAGCCTACTCTGCAAAAACCGGAAATGCAAGCATAAACAGTTATAAATGCGAAACTACAAATTTCAAATCTGTTAGACCAAGTCAGTCGATTTTGGGTTACCTAAAGCCACATACATCTAATAAACTTGTACTTAGACGAAAAGAGAAAAACCCTGCTAAATAAGAAGCAACTTATCTTTATAACGAAAGACTTGCGGCCGCTCTCTGTAACCGAAGGTATGTTACGCAATATTTAATTGTTTGCCTTGTAAATTACTAATTTTCTTTACAGGAGCAGGAGCAAGAACTAATTAACATCAGTGCAGATTACGGTAAGCAAAATATTAATGATTTACTTGCATCCAGAAGAACTATTACGCCGAAATATACAATAGTATAAAATCAAAAGTAAAACTTGAAATATCAAATAATTCTACTGCGTTTACTACAGATTTGTGGACGGATGAACACAGCCAAAGGAGTTTTTTGACATTTACAGCACATATTATTAATGACAATTTTGAACTAAAAAAAGTTGTTTAGGAACGCGACAGTTTTTAGACAAAAAAACTGCAATAAATATTTTATCGTTTTGCATTAATATTTTACCGAAATTACAGACAACGGTGCAAATTTAGTTTCTGCATTTCGCCCATATTCGCGATTATCGTGTACAGTAGGTTCGCCAAATTGTGACACCCAGGTAAATGTGACACTTGTCGATTATTTCAAAAGTCCCGCGTAGAAAACCGCTATTATGTGCCACGGTTGTTCCATCGTATATCCGCGCCAAGTGGCAGTTGTTAACAGAGCTCCAGCGGTGATTCACGGTAAGTTACTTTTCAAGATTTATTTTGGTCATTTTCGTAAATTTGTACAGCGTCTGTGTAAAATTGTATAACTCTGCAAGTATACAAAATGTGTATAATGTGAATACTAGTACATTACTGTGTTGGAGTGTGGCTTGCTTTGGCATTCTTAATCCTAACCTATAATATTCGAGATTAAAACTATCAGGGGTGTCACGTTTGCCCGACATTTTTCTTTGAGTAAAACTATTTGTGACATATTTATATTAAAAATGTGACACTCCTTTTTTACTAATATGAATCTTCAATGTGCTCCCTACACCAATCTCTAACAGGCGTGATAGATTAAAATTCAGCATTAGCTTTGATTCTACTGTTTGTTAGAAACATTTTATTTGTAGGAAAGACAAATTTGAGTTCCTAGTTTGTACCTACTTTAAGAGTTAAATATTTATTTAAGAATGTAAAAGTTTATTAAGTTTAAAAATTATTTTTGAATAAAAGTTTCTTAAGTTACATACCATATTATAACCATTGTTTAGTTATACTTTAATGTATTACATATAATTTATTTTCTGATATAAAAATTTAAAAAAGTGTTATGGATATGAACTTTTTTTTTAAATGTCACATTTATCCTTTAAAAGGGTATCACAATAAAAATGGCTAAATCATACAAGAAATACTAACATATTCACAATTATAACCAGATAGTGTCACAATTAACAAATTTGTAGGGCAACTGTGACACCTGCATATATTTAAAAAAAAATGTGTTTTATTGTTAATATATACTTTTTCATCTGTTTAATTCATTGTAATGGTAAAATGATGTTCACTCTTCAATACATTATTTTTCCCTTTGGCTTAAAAACAAACTAAATATACCGTCTGTTCTATAAAAAGGCCCCGCCTTCTAGCTACTTTATTATTTATTTTAGACCCAATAAACCTTATATCAAATCAAATGGCACATAAAAACCTACATTTTAACACTATCAAAAATTTGTTATCTTCAATTGTTTCAGAGTGGTGACGTCACGTGCAATTTTTTTAAATGACACTGTATATATTTTTTTACATTTTCTGGTAGAGGATTTTTTCTCTTTTCAACAATATAAATATTTTATGCCCTTACATAAGAAAATTTTCGAGAAAAATTAAAAAACTTTTTTATCGGTGGGAGGCCACCATACAAAACTATAAACAAAAGTGTAACTCAGAAAAACAAAACAATAAACACTTTAGATTATTCTGAAATCTGACAGTTAAAGCGTTTGGCTACTATTAGTTTTGTTTTTTCTGAGTTACACTTTTGTTTACAGTTTTGTATCATGGCCTCCCACTGTGAAAAAGTTTTGTAATTTTTCACGAAAATTTTTTTATGCAAGTGCATGAAATATTTATATTGTTGAAAAGAGAAAAAAAACCTCTACCAGAAAATGTCAAAAAATATATACCGTGTCATTTAAAAAATTGCACGTGACGTCACCACTCTGAAACAATTGAAGATAAAAAATTTTTGATAGTGTTAAAATGTAGGTTTTTATGTGCCATTTGATTTGATGTAAGGTTTATTGGGTCTAAAATAAATAATAAAGTAGCTAGAAGGCGGGGCCCTTTTAATAGAACAGACTGTATATTCAAACCTGCAAAATAGGTGTCACAATTTGGCGAACCTACTGTACTTGTGACAATTTAAATTTAGGGATGCAAGACGTTTTAGAAAACAATGAAAAGCTGCATGAGCTACGGGCAACTTTAGTATGTGCAAAAAAACTTGTCACATACTTCAAACAAAGTGGTTTGAATAGTGAACTATCAAAATCGTTAAAACAGCATGTTCCAACACGTTGGAACTCTACTTTCACTATGCTTGAAAGTTTGTGTGAGGGTTATAACCAAGTACAAGCAACTTTAATACGAACTGATGAAATTCACAGATTGGAAGGGATGAATTATGCAATGCAAATCACTAGTTGATTTTCTTAAATTATTTAAAGATTCCTCAGAAGATCTTAGTTCGGATTCAAAACCAACACTTAACAAATATGTTTATGGGAACATAGACTAAAACGCCACTGTTGCGCTGGAGCGGAAGATTCTGATATGAGGAAGCTGAAACTTTTAAACGCCATTCAATCACGAATTGTGCCAAACAAGTTACATTATGAGGCTTTATTATTGGACCCTAATTATAAATCCTTAAAGTTCATACCTTCAAATAAAAGAGAACATATTCGTTCGACTGTAAAAGAAATGCTAGAGTAAATCCAAATTAACGAAAATTCAAATAAAACTATAGATGATAATGATGGCATACATTAGCAAACGACTGGTACTGGTACTGAACTGGTACATCAGCATCAGATTCTTATTTTTCTACACTTAGAGATAGCTCTGACGATGACACATCTAATTATGATGATGTCGAAACTGAACCAAATTACTATGTTAAAATAAAATACGGAAATGTAGAAGACATTTTAGAATTTTGGAAAAACAGTATAAATACGCCACTGTTAAAAAAAAATTAGCTCGAGAAATTTTACCGGCAAGTTCCTCTACGAGCGAAACAGTATTTTCTACAGCTGCCCGAATTTTAGAAGCGCGCAGAACTCGACTTAATGCTGAAAATTTTGATTACATATTATTTTTACATCATAATTTTAATGTGTAGATGTGTAGATG
Source organism: Agriotes lineatus (assembly GCA_940337035.1). Taxonomy (NCBI): domain Eukaryota; kingdom Metazoa; phylum Arthropoda; class Insecta; order Coleoptera; family Elateridae; genus Agriotes; species Agriotes lineatus. Next base: position 13,882 of record CALNHX010010316.1, on the reverse strand, counting down.
AACTTATTATTATAATAAACGTAATATTTTGCTTTTTATACTCGGCTTAACAATGAAAATGTTCATTACGTTTTATTATTAAACCAAAAATGTATTGTGTAGATGAACCTATTTTTATAAAAGTAATGTTTTGTTTTGTATACTCGACTTAACACTGAAAATTTTCATTACCTTTTATTATTCAACCAAAAATGTATTGTGTAGATGAACCTATTTTTATAAAAGTAAAGTTTTGTTTTGTATACTCGGCTTAACACTGAAAATATTAATTACGTTTTATTATTAAACCAAAAATGTATTGTGTAGATGAACCTATTTTTAGAAAAGTAATGTTTTGTTTTGTATACTCAGCTTAATACTGAAAATGTTCATTACGTTTTATTATTAAACCAAAAATGTATCGTGTAGATGTGTAGATGAACCTATTTTTAGAAAAGTAATGTTTTGTTTTATATACTCGACTTAACACTGAAAATGTTGATTACGTTTTATTTTTAAACCAATTTATTGTGTAGATGTACTTATTGTTCTAATAAAAGTAATGTTTTGTTTTGTATACTCGCCTTAACGCTGAAAATATTAATTACGTTTTATTATTAAACCAAAAATGTATTGTGTAGATGAACCTATTTTTAGAAAAGTAATGTTTTGTTTTGTATACTCGACTTAACACTGAAAATGTTGATTACGTTTTATTTTTAAACCAATTTATTGTGTAGATGAACTTATTGTTCTAATAAAAGTAATGTTTTGTTTTGTATACTCGCCTTAACGCTGAAAATGTTGATCCTTGTACGTAAAATTACTTTTAAACCTACGAATTAAAATTGCTGCATAGCAACATATACCTTCTGCACTCATACCAATAAGGGAAACGTCAATTCCAATGACAGCTTTTGGTATTAAAAGTAATGTCTTCGAAGACAGTTGCAAGAAATGTATTTGCTAGAAATCAGTATTTATCTTTGCCGTACGTTATTGTAGTCAATTTTCATTTATTTTCTTTTGTTTAATTCTGTGTGAGTCGGGTGTCACGCCGTGAACGGGATCGTGAACGTCAGTGTTTAAAGCAAGCGTGAAACGTGGGTGACGTGAGTGAAAACTCACTCACGCGGCCATCTCTAATATGCATTTGTAGGCACAAATACTGCTTTTATTCGAATAACTGTCTCCTATAGAATACAATTGGCAATTCAAGCAAATAACATTTTATTTTACAACACTTCAACTATTCTTTTTGGAAACGCTATTTTGTTTTATTTTATTTATTTGTTAGATAACACAGGGATGCAACAGACCGAAGTCCACTTGAGCATCCACAAAATACATTTTTAAAGACATGTTACAGATATATTGCATATATATTAGTATCGCAAACTACTTCTTAAAAATCTGTAAAAGGCTTTACCCAAAACTTCCCTCGAAAGCGGACATTGTGACACTAAATAATTTAAAAAATCAAATTAAGCTAGAGGTAAAAATATCTTCACGTTTCTAATAAATTACATTCATTCATGATCTATAGCCTCTTTACATAAATTTTTAAATAAAAAAAATCATTACCGTTGGTCGAATTCGAAGGATAGGAGGCAGCGTATGCGATTCAAACTTTTTTGGGATATTGCAAGTGAACGGACTATACATGCGCTACAGAACATATTTTGTGTCAGTCCGTTCTGACCGGCTTAAATAGAACCTTTTTTCGTTGACACGTCTTTCTGCATTTACGCTGTATCTGCTAAGTTCAATTTTCGTCAAGAGTAAAGTGTAAACTATTATGCAAATTGTTATTATCCTGTATGTCAATTAAAGCAAAAATAAACAAGTGGACGTTGTGACACTAAATAATTTTAAAAATCGAAGGCAACTAGGTGTAAAAATATGTTCACGTTTCTAATAATACTAAAACAACAGACAGAAAACACATGGTAATGCAAAGTATATCAATTCTTAAATAAATTTTTTTTACCCGTGATGGGATTCGAATTTAGGGGCCTGCAAACGCTAGTATGTGACTGAATCAGGCCTTTGCCGCGTGAGCTATCGGAACGCTTCGAATTCCTTCGATGCAGCTGCATTTAACATACCTTATTTATTGGTTGCGCCTTTTTTTATCGTACATCATTTATCCTGTATTTTTGGGCTCTAATTTTGACTACAATAAAGCCTGCGTTATGCACAAATGATTACTTGTATCTATTTATAAGTTAAATAAAAAATAAACAAAATTTAATTTTTTAATGTGTTCACCCTGTATATATTTGTTTGAAATTTTTTCGGTTTCATACCAGGTAGATATATTATGTGTGTGTAAAATAAAATCTTCCTCCAACAAATAGTTTTTGAGTTATACATCCGACAGACAGACAGACAGACCGACAGAATTGAGCAAACCTGTTTTTCGTCATCTAGGGACTCTGAAACGTGAAGATCTGGAGATATCTCCGAAGGTGATTTTTTCGCGATTAGAATACTTCCTTCGTCTTTTAAACGAGGGAAGTAAAAATACGGGAAAAAACTGACTACTTAGAAAGTTTAACATAAAACAGTGAAATACAGAATAAACATTTATATGTTAAGAACAAATACAAACAACAATTAATTACTAGACATAAAATTTGACTTTAATTTATATTTCAATTGTGTTACTAAATTGCTTGGCATTTCTTACTATTCTACAAAGCCGAGAATTTTGGTAGTTCCTCAGAATGGCAAATGAAATTATTCAAAATTTCGTAAGTCTCTTTGAGGTACACCATACTAGCTGACCCGGCAAACGTTGTTCTGTCCAAAAATAATTTGTTTTTGTACACACATCTGAATATGAGCCAAATCAGACCATAAATACACATTATAGTAAATATCTCGACCCAACACCACCTATTGTAAAATGATTGTACTAATTCAAAAACCTCCGAGGGGGTGCCCACAACCCACCAAAGTTTCATCGCAATTCGATGAATGGTATAGGAACGCATACGGGACAAACAAAGAAACATTCATTTTTGTATACAGATTGCTGCAGGTTACTAGAACCATTACAAAAGCAAGGAGAATATGCATGTGGCCGTCGTGGTGTTTAACAAACGAACAATCAATGTACGATAGCGGTAGGTCGTTAGGATCATTATAAATACTAGTATATTATTATATGAGCGATTATGACAGCCATTATTCACGAAGATGACATTTGCGCCACAAGCCGAAGGCGCGTGGCGCAAGTCATCTGAGTGAATAATGGCCATAATCGCGAATATAATACGATATTTTATCTACTCCTATGCAATAGGAGCCTTGTGTTCAGATTTCAGAATTATGACATTTGTGACAGCTGTTAACTTCAAAAGTCATTTAATAATAAGAATGAATTTTGTGATTGGTTACAACCTATTGAATAATGAAAATAGAATTTTATGATTGGCTGCAAACCGTGAATTATGAATCATAATTCATGGCCATTGTGCAGTAGGAGTAGATAAAAGGTATTTATTCGATTTTTAAATTTTTAAATACAATTACGGCCACATGTAAAGTCCACTTGCTTTTGCTATGGTCCTAGTGGATTGCCGCAATCTGTATATTGATTTTAATAACCACACTTGGCTGAAGACTGTAATTATAATTAGCATCGTAATGGGATGCACCAAGATTTCAATCAGCGTGCAGTATTTGTCTGGATCGAGCATTGCGTGCTCGAACGTTTTTCAGTCTTGCTTCCCGTTGCTCGTCTGTTTCTGAAGCTCGTGATGCTATTTTCTTTAGTGTTTGAGGTGTAGAAAGACCAATCGCTTGTCGTTTGGGTGGCATAATTGATTTGACAGCGAAAGTAATGCTTTGTGACAACTATTACAAATTCATTTGGAAAAAGCAAAGAAAATGCATGTGATATCTGTTATCTAATGTCGACCGGCAATTGGAATTTCATAATCAACATTACTTCTAATGTCCCACTCGAACTAAAATATCGCTGTTTGTATTTGATTCAATTCAATTCTGTCAATTCTCATTTACCCAAAAACAATGGTTGTACTAATTCAGAAACCTTCGAGGGCAAATTTCATCACCATCGGATAAATGGTATAGGAACGCATACGGGAAGCAAAGAAACATTCATTTTTACTTCCTTTTACGATAAAGAAAGTATTGGATTCACCCCAAAAATTCGAAATTGAGTTTTCAACAAATCTTCACGTAGAGCCCCCTGAACCCAAAAAACATGTTTTTGTTCATTGGTCTGTCTATCTGTGTGTCTGTCTATCTGTGAACAGAATATCTCAAAAATGAAAAAAGGTATGGCGTTGAAACTTCATATACAAGTGTTGTGTACTATCTAGACGCGACAGCAAGCTTTTGAAGAAAATCTCATAACCGGAAGTATGGTGTTTACTCTTGTGATTCTTCAGTATTTTTCGATTTTTTCAAAAACGGCTTTAACGATTTTTTGCAAACTTTACATTTTTATTACATTTTTAATATGTATTGATATAAGATAGGTGATTTTCCAGTTGAATACCTCTAAAATGGGTTTCTTTTGTTTCCTTTTCTATTTTTTTATTAACTCCTATTTTAAAAAGAACACCCGGTATATTATTACATTTTTGAATTCACCTTAAAATTTTAGAGAAAATGTGTCTCTTCAACTAACGCTCTATTTTGTACCGTTTTTTGTTGTATTTGTAATTTTTGAAAAATTTTGACAAATGTTTAAAAATTCAAAACCAATTTTTTGGCTAATTATAAGATCACTTGTAACATAAAAATAACTGGGGATATATTAAGACTGATACACGAGTTGCTCCGCAAAATTTCTAAAATTTTCGAGGCCATCGGTTTCGAGGCACTTTTGCCGAAGCCGTCTAAGCATATACACGCATTGTCTGCGGTACGAAAATTTTCCGAAGGGTTGCTCATAGCATATTTTAAGCACCCTAAAATTATCTTTTGAATACTAGAAACCGACCAACCGGTAAGAATATTTCTGTTGTTATTAAATTTCACTAAATAGTCGCGTGAAGGTTTCTAGATTGGGGTCAAATTTGGAGCCACGCACGCTGTAAATCATTCCAACCGCATCCACCCATCCTGGGGCGTCATTATGGCCTTTTTGCAAAATTGAAGCCAAGAGCTGCATGTTCTGAGGCACCTACATGACAGCTGATCATGAAGATTGGACTCGCAGTGTTAGAGCAATTCAACTAAGGAAAAGATAAGTTGTAACCTTCACTTTTAACGTCGATCGCAATATTAAAAACCATGTCTGTTAAATACTAACAACAACCATATTAAATTTGAATTATCCCTCAACCTGACTTTTATTCAACCCACTACCTGCCTCCGCAAAGGTAGCTGCCGTGGCATATGAAATAAATAATTTTGGTGTTACACTAAAATGGCGCCCATATGCGTGATGGCCAGGTTGAAGGATTAATTTGAATAAAAATTATAGATTTATATATTAAATTTTGCATTTAATGTTAACCTATTTCACTAGTTTCTTGAAATTTAATTTGTTCTGCAATCATTTTTGACCACAAAACGAGTACCGTAAAAATATGGTAATTTCACCTAATTGGCAAAGGCAAAAGTTGTTCGTTAAATTTTCGTAATTAGTCTAATTGTGATTTAGTTGTAAATACGTGTCTAGCAAAATTTTTGCACCCACAGTATTATTGTTGTACCTGCCGCGCAAATTGTTAAGCGCATTTGTTACTTATCTGTCAAGACAGACAGGCTGGTTGATGATTACCTTTTTGTTGCTCCTTAAATTTAAAATTATGTGCTCAAAGATTGACAGCGTTATTTAGTAACGTAATATTATTTTATACATTTAATGATATGTGTGACTACTGAATTTATCGCTAATTAATTATTTTGAAGTTTGCGATTATAATTTCCTTAAAATTATTAAACCAAAAGTAGTTAGTCAAGGATGTCTCGTTTACGTCCAAATTTCTTAATAGTCGACGAGTTAGATTACGAACTACGTATACGCAGCATCACTACTGTTAGAGATATAGCTAGTAGACGCAAAATTTTAACCCGAGCTTTAGATTCAGAAAGATTTCGCAATATCGTACTTGAAGATCCGTTATACAATGCAGAGACGGAAAGAGCGGCTGTTACGGCGACTTTAAACTCAATTAAAAATTTGGTAGAGGAATTCGATGGTTCCGAATCGGATTCAATGTTTATACGTATTGAAACTAGGTTACTGCATCTAACCGAGCGTGTTAAGCGAATGCCCGTAAAAGATGAGGACGCAGATATGCTTTCTTTTAAGAACGAATCATACGCCAGTTGTTTAGAAGTAGAAGCGGATTTGTATGAAAAACTTAAGAGAACAGCTTTGAACCAAAATCAACCCGTGGCTACAACTTCTTCCGCATGTAATTTAAATATACCGCCTACATTACTAGCTACTGAAGTAAAGAAATCGTGTCCAGTATATAAATGGGGAGTAGTTTTCGATGGGAGTTCTACTAGTGTACATTCATTTTTAGCTACCATTGATGAATTGTGCGTATCGCGAAACGTTAGCTATAAAGAATTGTATAATTGCGCGATTGAATTATTTACGGGAAACGCACGAAATTGGTTTCGAGCGATAAAATCATCAGTATCCGATTGGCCTTCACTTGTAGAAATTTTAAAACGAGACTATTTACCTAGCGATTATGAAGATAGATTGTGGGATGAAATTAAGTCGCGAACACAAGTACCTAAAGAACCGGTGCACGTTTACATATCATCCATGGACGCGCTATTTAAACGATTACCTAGGGAACCAGCTGACTACACTCGCTTGAAATATATTAAGAAAAACTTATTACCGCGTTACACCGATAGACTTGCATTAACAGAAATCAACTCTTTAACGGAACTCATTAAATTATGCAAACGTATAGATGAATCTTTAGCACTTAAAGATAGATACCATCCACCTCCAAAACCCAAAGACGTTTTAGAACCGGACTTAGCGTATCTAGAAAATAATCAATTTCAAAATCATAATGTTAAAAGGTCGGAAATCTCTATGGTAACGTGTTGGAATTGTCAAGGGGGAAATCACACACATCGCTACTGTAGGAGTAAACGAAAACAGTTTTGTTTTAAATGTGGTGCTCCAGGTTGTACTGTTGCGACTTGCAGAAAATGCTCGAATAGTAACAATCCAAAAAAACTAATTTTTGGGGCGGCAGTTGACGGCCGTTCTCCGCCTCTTCGTGTGACTCAGGCCAAACCAAATAATTCCTACGTAATAACTTCTAACAATAAAGAATATTTCAATAGGAGGTCTAATGTAAATAATTTAAATCGCAAAAATTGTGTTAAATATGAGAAACCTAAGTTGTCTCGAACAGAATGGGGTTCTTGGATAGCCAAGGTTAAAAAATTTTATAAATATTCTGAAGTTGGCCCCGTATTTTGCAGTAAGCTTCATGATAACCGTCCGTATATCAGTATTTCAATTTTGAATCATAATGTGACAGCACTATTAGATTCGGGTGCAAATAAAACCATCGTTGGGAAAAGGGGTTTAGCTATTTTAAATTACTTAGGTATTAAAACTAGGAAACCCAAAGAAAAATATGTGACGACTGCAGACGGAAAACGTCAAGTGATTAGCGGTTCAGTTTTACTACCCGTACTTATCGGAGCTACTTGTAAATTGGTAGAAGCCTTAGTTGTCCCTTCGGTCGACCATAACTTTATTCTTGGGTCAGATTTTTGCAAATTATTTGAATTAATTGTAGATTTTAAAAATAATTCGTGGGATATTCAAAGTAAAACGCGTAATTTTGAAATTAATGTTCTTTCACCAGCTAATATTGATGAGTCGTTTAGTTCAAGTTTTAAAGAAACTTTTTCCAACTGTGAACTCTCTCAAATAGAGAAAGTTAAGGCAGAATTTGAAACTATCAGCAGTGAAGAAAGACTAGGAAAAACTGATAGGGTTGTACATCACATAGATACGGGGGATGCCAAACCCATAAAGCAAAGACAGTACCGTATGTCACCATACATTTTAGCCCACCTTAATAAGGAATTAGACAAAATGCTAGAGTTAGGAGTGGTAGAGCCATCTTTTAGTAGTTGGTCGTCGCCCGTACTACTAGTAAAAAAACAATCGGGGGAGTTTCGTTTTTGTTTTGACGGGAGGCAATTGAATGCGGTTACCAAACGGGACTGTTATCCTTTACCTCAGGTAGATCGCATTCTGGATTCGTTAAGGGACGCAAAGTATATTTCATCGATCGATTTACGCAGCGCATTTTGGCAGATCCCTCTAGATAAAGTATCTAAAGAAAAAACGGCATTTTCGGTGCCAGGCAGAGGTCTCTTTCATTTCACTGTCCTACCTTTCGGTCTTTCTAACTCGGCGCAAGTTCAACAACGATTAATGGACGCTATTTTCGGACCCGAACTAGAACCTAAAGTATTCGTGTACCTTGACGACATTATAGTTACTTCATCATCTTTCAAAGAGCACGTTAAGATACTTACGGAGGTTGGTAATCGTTTACATAACGCTAACCTAACAATAAATTTAAAGAAGTGTAAATTTTTCTGTTCAACTTTGAAGTATTTGGGTTTTATAGTCGACGGAGGCGGTCTCAGAACCGATCCCGAAAAAGTCGAGGCAATGGTAAATTACCCCAGACCTCGAACTACCAGCGAAATTAAGCGTTTTGTAGGGATGTGCGGCTGGTATAGGCGCTTCATACCGCATTTCTCAACGTTAATGTCGCCAATTAATGATCTATTGAAAGGCAAACAAAAACGACAAACCGTAATCTGGAATGAGAAAGCTGAATCCGCGTTTATAACTATTAATCAAGCTTTAATTTCGGCACCTATTTTAACATCGCCCGATTTTTCCCTACCATTTGTTATTCAATGCGATGCTTCCGATACCGGCTTAGGAGGAGTACTTACGCAAATGCAGGACGGTGAAGAAAAAGTTATTTCATTCGTTAGTAGAAGCCTAAATAAAGCAGAACGTAATTACAGCGTGACGGAACGCGAATGTCTGGCCGTTATTTTTTGCATTGATAAATTTCGACCCTATATAGAGGGCACCAAATTTACTGTAGTTACTGACCATTACTCACTTCTTTGGTTAAAGAGAATGAAGGAACCCACAGGCAAATTAGCCCGCTGGTCTGTTAAACTGCAACAGTTTGATTACGAGTTAGTTCATAGAAAAGGCAAGTTTAACATTGTACCTGATGCATTGTCGCGCGCTGTTCCTAACGAGGTTAATGTCGTAGGGATCGAGTTGAAACGTTCAGATCCGTGGTATTTGAAAATGAAAAGTAAAATCATTAACAACCCTGATTTATATCCCCATTGGAAAATTGAAGATGGTTATATCTATAAACATGTTTCTTCGAAAATACCTTTAAAAACCAATATAACTGATTGGAAATTACTGGTTCCGAATGCTGATAGGCGTAATATAATTAAACGTTACCATGACGAACCGACGGCGGCTCATCTAGGGTATTATAAAACCGTAGGTAGAGTTACAGAACAGTATTATTGGCCGAAAATGCGTAGGGACATACTACGTTATATAAGAGCTTGTAAAACCTGCAATGAACAAAAATCTCCGAATTCTAAGGGTTTTGGCCTTATGGGACGCGAGAAAAAGGCACGTTATCCATGGCAAATGATATCCGTCGATATTATGGGCCCTTTGCCCAGATCCTCCAAAGGGTATTGTTATATTTTAGTTGTATCCGACTGGTTGACTAAATATGTTTTACTCCATCCTCTTCGAAACGCGACCGCCCAAGCTATTGTTAATTTCATGGAAGATCAAGTATTTTTAGTTTACGGAGTTCCTCAAATCATTTTATGCGATAACGGTACTCAATTCGCAGGATCATTGTTTAAAAAATTGGCTAAACAGTACAAAGTACAGAAAATCTGGTACAATGCGTATTACCACCCACAAGTTAATCCTGTAGAACGTATAAATCGTACGATAGGAACGGCTATTAGAAGCTATATTGCGGAAAAACACCAGGATTGGGATAAGGAATTAGCAAAGATAGCGTATGCTATTAGAACTGCGAAACATGAAGTTACGGGATATAGTCCCGCATTTCTAAATTTTGGTAGGAATATTCCCGCCTCGGGCGAGTTTTATGGGAAAATCGAGTCAACTGCCGAAGTAGACTTGCAACCTATCGATAGGAAAATTTTAGCAGATGAACTAGGTCATCTTCGCGACATTTACGAAGACATTCAGAGGAAGCTTTCTGAATCTTATCGGCGGAATTCAGAGCGATATAATTTACGGAAACGGGATATAGAATACCAAATTGGTGATAAAGTTTGGAAAAGAAATAAGGTGCTCTCAGATGCAGCTAATAGGTTTTCTGCTAAATTAGCACCCAAGTACGTTTTGTGTACCATTAAACGAAAAATTGGAAATTTAGTTTATGCTTTACTAAATGTTGACGGCAGCAATGCTGGCCGTTGGCATGTCAAAGACTTGAAACCGTACTTCGGATCTAACTCGGACGTATCTGTCAATTAGTTAATGTGAAATTGGCTTTGGCCTCGGTAAATGATGTTTTTTCTATTTGGTGATTTTTTGCGCTCCTTTTGGTTTTGGTAATGGTAGGGACCTTCCTGATTTAAGACTTTTTCTCGATTTTGACTCTACCGATTTTGTTCCCACCATTTGGGCGTGTTGTACGCGAAGTTACACATAAAACTACCGTTGCTAAATACCGCTTTGATCAATAAAATGAGATTTGTAATCATCTAAAATGTATTAGCTATTTGTTTAGCTACTGGTAATCATTTACTGAGCACACATGAGAAGTCAATTAAACTGATGGATATAAGTTGACGTTCGATGTACCTACGGGTATTATGCAATTATATTTATAAACGTGTAAATGTTATTAGCTATGCATGGTGGGCTATTAATTATTATGTATAATTACCCTAGGTGCTAGTTATTATTATTTGAATGTGTATAGCCATATTATAACTATATTTATTCTCGCATGCTGTGATAATTTTTTTATTATGTATAATTACCCTAGGTGCTAGTTATTATTATTTAAATGTGGTAGCCTTCAATTATAATGATATTGTTCTTGCATGCTGTGATATTTTTGTTGATTATGCATGATAATGCTAGTTGCTAAGGTACTATTAAATTAAGAGGGATTTTGTTGTGTAAAAAAATAGTGACAATGTGCATTGTTATAGTAATTTAATATCTTTAATAAGGGGGGTGTGTAACATAAAAATAACTGGGGATATATTAAGACTGATACACGAGTTGCTCTAACGGCGCGTGTCCGCAAAATTTCTAAAATTTTCGAGGCCATCGGTTTCAAGGCACTTTTGCCGAAGCCGTCTAAGCATACACACGCATTGTTTGCGGTACCAAAATTTTCCGAAGGGTTGCTCATAGCATATTTTAAGCACCCTAAAATTATCTTTTGAATACTAGAAACCGACCAACCGGTAAGAATATTTCTGTTGTTATTAAATTTCACTAAATAGTCGCGTGAAGGTTTCTAGTTTGGGGTCAAATTTGGAGCCACGCACGCTGTAAATCATTCCAACCGCATCCACCCATCCTGGGGCGTCATTATGGCCTTTTTGCAAAATTGAAGCCAAGAGCTGCATGTTCTGAGGCACCTACATGACAGCTGATCATGAAGATTGGACTCGCAGTGTTAGAGCAATTCAACTAAGGAAAAGATAAGTTGTAACCTTCACTTTTAACGTCGATCGCAATATTAAAAACCATGTCTGTTAAATACTAACAACAACCATATTAAATTTGAATTATCCCTCAACCTGACTTTTATTCAACCCACTACCTGCCTCCGCAAAGGTAGCTGCCGTGGCATATGAAATAAATAATTTTGGTGTTACAATCACTCAGCATTAGACGCCATTACCACCCATAGAATCCAAAAGATTCAAAATGCTTGCTTGAGATTTATATACGGCATTAGAAAATATGAGCGTATATCTTACAAGTTAGCTGATGCAGGTTGGCTGACAATGCAAAATCGTAGAATACTGCAGTCCCAATGTCTCTTTCATAAAATTTTATCAAACAAGAAACCTCCTTATTTATACAATAAGATTACTTTTAGAACTGATGTTCATAATATTTCTACTAGATTTAGAGGCCAAATTTCACCACCTCTCCATAAAACAACCTTATTCGAGCGGTCATTCTCGTTTCAGATATATGCAATGTATAACAGTTTACCTTTTAATCTTAAAGTCTACAGTTCTAAATTATTTAAATCAAAATTGTATTTAGACCTTTTTGCAAAAACAATAACTTGTTTACCGAACTGTCCACAAGTTAATGCCATATTTTGTTTGTTTGTTTGGATAGCAGTACATCTTTTCAGCGTTAAATATTTTTTTGTTTCACCGTCACAGGATATCTTTAGTTTTTATAAGGTTTGTTTTAGGGTTAGGAATTCATTCTGTGTCATTTTGTTTTTTTTTTCTCAAGGTTTAGATGGTAGAACAGGAGTAGGGTTAACCAAAACTGAATCTCGCCTTGTGGTTGATGTGCTTTTGCAATAGATTAGTTTTTTTTTGTGTACTCATGTGTATTTGCTTCTTGTATGAGCGCATCAATAAAGTTTATTATTATATTTATCCATTATTCCTCCTTTATAACAGTAAGCAATTAATAGTGAATTCTGACAGCTTAAAATAGTTTAAAGACGTAATATTACATAAAACAATAAAATGCTAACAATCAGAGAAAAAACAGACATTACTTAGTGTATTGTGAACCAAGTAGTAGGGGACTTCAAGTTATGGGGCCCACCCCAATACACCACGTCCCTGATCTTGTATCTTTTCAATATTATTATAAATTTAAATCCATGTAGTTATCAACATCATGTCCCATCTTTCTCATAACTGTATTTATTTACTTTGGTGTTTTACGGTCGGTCCTATAAAGACCACTAATTTGAGATTAACTTCAATTATTTGTTAAAGTAAACAAGATCGCATCAAAATGACATTTTATTTATTGGTAAAGAAATTTTGATGAGCTTTTATTTATTTTAACAAAGAATTAAAGTTAATTTCAAATTAAGTTTTTTATAAGACTGGCTGTTAATGTGGCAATTAACGCACTGAAAACAGTGTTTTAATTGGGTCTATTAAGGCACTGTTTTTGCATTGTTCTTTTCAAATGAAAAACGTCGAAACGGCCTCCTTTATTTCAGATGACTGACAGATTATCACATTTATGAAATGCAAAAATTCAAAGTTTCTGATTATTTTTATACAAAGTAGATAGTATGATGCGCGTTGCAAAGAAGTGTTCACACTTCCATTTAGCGACTTGTATCATAAATAGCTATTTTCTACGACTAGGTCATTTACCAATAGCTAGTAAAACTAAAAATGGCGTATTATACATCAGCGTCCTAAAAGTGAGCTGTTTATTTTTAGCACATGTGCTAAAAGTAAACAGCTGATTTTGAATTTATGTATTGCAAACTGGAAGTGAGGTTATAAAGTTATTCTCGTTACTGCTTTCGTTAGAAGTAAAGTGTTTTTTTAAATAATTAAAGATAATGTGATGAATAAAGTAAAATGTGTACTATTATAATTACCTTTGATAACTAAGTTTGACAACTACCGGCTGCAGGAACAGTCACCTGCGCCGGTCACGACCATCTCTTTACTATGACATAAATTATAACTGTCATAAAGGCAAACCGTTGTTAAATCGACATTTATGGATTAATAACAGTAAATTTAAGGCCGTAGATATAAATATTGTACGCAAACTCGTGATAAAAGTGTTATTGCACCCGACCTTCGGCTTCGTTTCATAATTTTCATGTCTCGTGCA
>CALNHX010010315.1:0-41404 GCA_940337035.1 Agriotes lineatus | reverse complement strand
CTGCTTGCTTTTATGGAAGGAAAGAATAAGAAAACTAGGCTCAGGGCCTCCCGGCCGCGGAGTCTGCGGGTATCAAGTTATGCCACTGTAATCAATTTGAACCAGAGGACGATTTACCCAGCAGTGGCTGAACTGTATATAAATATCCCAGAAATCGAAGACGTCGACCCTGACGAATTTATAAACATTGACAAAGAAATAATCGTGGAAGATGATGTAACCGAAATAACCGAAATTTCAGGTGAATCAGCTGCCGTTGATGTGCAGTCAAAATATTTCGAAATCCACCTGGAAGGTATAATAAGCAGTCAGAAAAAACCCTTACGTCAAACTAGTATTTCAGCTTTTGTAACAACTATTACATAACTTTGTTTCAATTATTTTATTATTATCTGTATTGTTAGCGCGTATACCTTTGCACAATAAAACTTTTTTAAACATAAAAAGGATTTTTCCTTAAGCGGACGCCTCTAATAACCAGACAAAAACTTTGGCACTGTGTGTCTCTGCTTATGGAAGATTTCACTGTAGATACGAAAAGATAAAAATAAAATATCATTTACAATGTGACACCTCGACAGCTTCGGGTATAAGACGATCAGGATGATGATGATATAAGTGTGAAAGTTGTAGTTTTAATTGTTGACTGGCTATATCAAATGTTCTTACTGCACACCGTATTGTTATTTTAAGCGATTTTAACAACTCTTTCTGCATAAACTCACATAAACCTTTAACAATTGAAAAAAAAAATCGAGTGGCACAACAATGCAATACAACAACACTAAACAAGGAAAAGTTCAAGGATTATTGATTTATTTCATTAATAGTTGATTCATGAAAAAACTTCAATGCAAGAAAATGTATAATACCCAATATATTGTAATGGAATGGCAGCACCACGTTGGGCGACCATAAATATGTAATGGTGGCTTGGCTTATTGTATTTTTACAAGCCCCACAGTTAGTTGCTTCATAATTATGTAAAAGCTAATAACGTTGAGACACCTTTTATTTAATTAAGTAATATTACCTCTACTATTTTCTTTCAAATTAACTGATTTAATTTGAAATGTTATATATTATTCTGTTTAATAAATGTAATGCATTTGAGACTCTAAAAGGGGTGGTTCGTTAATCTAGTGCTCTGTTCTTTGATATTCTAATTTTATAATGACTTTTAATGATTGCCTGCTACTAAATGTCAGTTTGACTTTAAACAACTATCAAACAATAATCAAGCCAAAAATGACAAATATTCATTCTACTCACAAATCAATGACTCAATTCACTAAAGTAAGTACTGTGTTATATTTATTTCAGGCATTTAATTGTTTTTTTTTATTCAATATTCTTCTATAGAACTAATTAAAAACAACCTGAATTCCTCTTACTTTCACTGCTAGTCACCTCAAAACACTACTGCTCCCAACGCTCACAGCTCAGCTCATTGATAGAACAGCCTCGATGCTCCACCAACCTGTCAAAACCCTGGCTGCTTGCAGATATGTTCTCGTTCCTCACACTTTTGTATGCTACTGTCAACCTAACAGCTTCCTGGTAAGTTTCCACTAACAGATGGTACCCAAACTAATCTTTATTTTCCCCAGCTCCTACTTTGTAGTAATCAACCAAATAAAACAATTCAAATCAATCAGTTACATCGGCAACTCCCTTCAAATGATCGACTCGTCCTCCGTGCAATCACCAAATCTTGTGTCTAATTAAACCATATTCCATAATCTCTTCAATAACTATATACTTGTATTACTTCATAATTATATTTCCACTTATTTTCACCTCGCAGATTTGTTAATACCTTTTTATTTGTATTATACCCAATTATTCATACAAATAAAGGCAAAATTTCAATTTTTTATTAATTCAAAAGCAGATTTCCAAACAATGTCTACATACTTTTTGTTTGTTATTTTTGCTACTATTCAAACAAAATTACTTTATGCTAGTTACAATTATTACTACACTCTTTTAAAATTAAATGATCTGATTTATACCTACTACATTTCTATATTCTAATAGTAAGCATATTTGTCACATGTAATATTAGCTTATCTTTCTTATTAACTTCCACCACCATAATTGAATACTCAATTGCTATAATTTTCAATATAAATTCTTAATTGTTTCAAATTTAACTTCCATTACTCAATTTCAATTAAACAAACAATCTTTTTCAAAACTTTTGTAATTTTATTGTATTAATCTACCAAATTTATTTATTTTAATTTTTATTTAATAACTGACCTTTGTGTATCATAACCAAAGACCGGAAGTTATGGCAACAACAAAATTAAAAAGTGGCGCCATAAATGGCCTAATAAAACCTTAAAATTTGCAAATAAAATAATAAAAATTGCAGTGAAGTATTTTATTCATTGGTATTATAATTCACAATAATATACATTTCCAATGATGTTTCGGTGAAGTTGTGTCTTCGCGAATCTAAAATACTTTTATACAATGAAAATGAGCGTTCTACATCTACGCTAGTGATAGGTGCATACTTAAAATACGTTAAAAAATCGGGATCACAATTACAGTTATCGTTATCGTTTCCCATCAATATATTGGCGTAACTTAACATTGTCGAATAACCAGGATTTTTTTTAATAACATCTTCAAACTTATTTCCTAAAATGTCAGCTTTTATGCCAGGAATATCCTTGATTTTCATTCTTACTTCTTCTACGAGTTTGGTGCTTTCATAAATCGCCAGGCCTTGCTTTTGAAGATGAATTATAATTTGAGGAAGAAATGAAAAATGAGCTTTTAAAAATGCCAAATCCGCATTAACTTGCTGTTTTATGATTAGTTCTTTTAATTTTGTAACTGACTGCGCATCAACCTCCAAAGAATCAACAACTTTTGTAAATCCAGAATAATTATCTGCATAAAACAAAGCTGCTTCCAGCCAGGTACCCCATCTAGTTACCACCGGTTCCGGTGGAAGAGGTGTGGCAGGCATGATTTCTTTGTATCTAGAAACTCGCGATGGAGCTTTAAGAAATGACTTTTTGCCATTATTAATTAATCTATTTACATCTGGAAATAATTCTCTTAATTTTTCCATCATTCTATTAATTCCGTGGACAACACAAGTCACATGAACAATTTTGGGGTAAAACACTTTTAAAGTGGTGGCTGCTTTTACCATATAAGTTGCCGCGTCAGAAAGTAAAAGCAAAACACGTTCATTAATGGAAGCACCAAACATTTTTAGATTCTCATTTATAAACTGACATATTGTTTCATAATTTGTAGCTGGTAAATGTTTGCAGGCTACCAAATAGGGAGGTTTCGAATTATCCTTCTCCATTGCTCCAACTAACAAATTTGCGATGTAAAAACCTCGGGCATCCGTGGTCTCATCCACAATCAAGTATATACGTAATTGTTCCCAATGTAATTTCTTATTTCTTGCATTTTATTTTCGTATAATTTTGGAAGATACGTTTTTCGCAATGTGCTTTCATCCGGTAAATGTCGTCCCAAATATTTTTCGAAGAAAGCCTTTAAATGTGGATTATTCACTTTATGAAGCGGAACATTCGATGCTATAAGTGCCTTACACAAATCTTGATAGAACTCCGATTTTTTATCAGAACTTGTCGAAGAAGAGTTTGTAAGTAGAGTTTGCTTAAGTTTTCGTTTGATTTCTGCAGCACGTTTGTGGCTTTCTAAAAGGAAAAAAATTCTCAACCTCTTATTCGACAGTGCATTTCATTAACAGAATTAAAAAGCAAATTAATAGATTTAATTACCTGTCTTAGCATGAGCATCTAGAAAGTACTTCTTCCCACTTCCAACTGATTTTAGGCACGCGTTGCAATAAATTATTTTCCCATCTGTTGTAAATACTTCCGAATCTTTGTTGTACGCTAAAATCCAGCTATTTATTTTCGAAGTAACTGTTGAAGGTGTTTTTGGCATTTTAACAACAATGTAGCAAACACACGATCGAAAACACAATGCAAGATTGCTACTGCTGGTCAACTCAATATATTTTGAGTTCACATGCGATTCATATCAGCAGTTCGACACGTAGTTTCTAGGAAGTAATTAAGACGATAAGTTTGGCATGGGTTTCATTGAGGATAACGTTCGTCTAAGCCAATTCTCAATTTAAAAAGTTATTTTTAGATTTTAATTTTCATGTGGAGCAGTAAAATAGCTTTATGAAAGGAAAACTAATGAATTTTATTTAAAATTGCAGAATATTGTAGTAACCCCAAAAATTGCAAATAATTGCAATATAAAATTTCATATACAGAATCCTGGCGATATAATTCGTAAAGAAACCTAATGAGACTCTTCCTAAGTATCAGCAAGATAAAATTGCTATAGCCAGAACTTCCGGTCTTTGATCATAACAATATATATAGCATAACAACGAATAAAAGAAAAATTGCACAGAATACAATATATTGTCAACGTAGCAGTAACTGCTGCTCCTAAGGGGCTCTGAGGCTTGGACCTCACAACCAACCACTTTTTTTTAATGTAACTTGATAGAACGAATAAAGATGTATCTTTTTTAAGAGAGAAACCATATGAAGAAGTCTTTTATGCCCGTTTGCACCACTCTCCCTTAACTTTTAAGTGTAACTTAAAATTTAAGTTGACAGATATTTCATTGCACCAGATTTTAAGTTAGACTTATGTCTTTTAAGTTGCACTTATCTTTAAGTTCCAAAACTCTGTGACTTACGGTTCAACTTAACCTAAAAGCGACATTTTAAAACCATACCAGTTGAACTTTCGAAAATGGAAATTTTAATGGAAAATTATATATTTGAAGATTGTCAAAAAAGAAACTGCAGGAAGACTCTCACGAAAATCGTTCTCGATTACTTTGATTTGAGAATTTTGCAAAGAATGGTTCATGAAATACACACTGTAGAAAATGTATGGAAGAAAGAATTTGACCATGTTTTACATATAGGAGAAGAAATGTGGAAAAATTAGTTTAATAGACAAAATAAATTATGATAAATTAATTTTCACTGTCAATACGGGAACATCAAATGAAAATATTTCTTCAAGTTTCAGTGCTGCTTTTCTTTGCTCTGATGTCCATAGTCTCGTTTTCCTTTGTTCAAAAATGTCATAGTATTTCGCATTAACGTTTAGAGTAATTGATAATTAGGCAATCTAATACGATATTTATTTTGTAATCTTTTAATTAGTGATGGGCATAACCGGACAATTTTCATAACCGAATTTTGCATTCGAATGATATTAATAACCGAATGATTATTTGAATAATCATTCGAATAAATTTTGGCTCTCGATTCGTTTCGATTAAGTCAGCCGGTTTGCTGGTTGGCGGTTCACCGTCATCTGCATCGACATCGGTTCACCGTCATCTGCATCGACATCGGTTCACCGTCATCTGCATCGACATCGGTTCACCGTCATCTGCATCGACATCGTAACTTGCAGATAGCAGAGCAACCAAAACATAATATGTACGGTCGGCGCCTTAGAAATCGGGACACATAATATATTCTTCTAGTCTTTGGAGTATTCTTGCTCCGGTTACTTCATTAATGTGAGATGGCATTTCATAATTGACAAACAATAAACAATCTGACGTAACAATTAAAACCATAATGACTGTAAAAACCCAGTTTATACACTTAAAAAATACATGCAAAATATATCATAATAGTGTGTAGTGCCCGATTTCTAAGGCGCCGACCGTACATTATGTGTTGTGTATTGGAAATTAAGAGGTATTTATTAAGAAGTGTAGAAAGCACTGCTTGCTAATCGCAATAAGAACAGGGGTAAACGTTTATCTATATCGATCGGGCGGGTTAAAGGCGCCGCCTCTTGTATTGAAACTTTGGAGATGTAAGCAAATAAAAAATTGTTTTATAGCTTGATGCGTTTGCAGTTGTTAGGCGTTCAGGTTTCAGGTCCCCAGAATTTGATTGATTTGATATTTTTTATGATAGGAGGTAGGTACTTGATAACCAAATGCTGTTTTCAATACAGCCTGCTTTGTTTATGAGTTATGACGTATTTATATTTACAGAATTTAGGGCACTGCGTAGGTCGCTGAGATATGGCACGTAGTACCTTTGAATAGAGGTTTTATATTCAAAGCGTAGTACGTATCAGCATGAGGTTATTTTTCGTTCGAATACTTGGAACGAAAACCGAGTTACATAGGTTATTTCAATAACCGGATAACCGCTTATTTTTCATTCGAATAAGCCCATCACTACTTTTAATACTGTTGCAATATTTATTATAATACTAGCTGACCCGGCAAACGTTGTTTTGGATTATGACATGATGGGAAAAACCCTTCAAACCATTAAGCACAGAATCATAAAAGTAAGGCAAACAAAAAAAAAATTATCCAAATCGGTCAAGTCGTTCTCGAGTTTTTGCGTTACTAACACACGGCGATTGATTTTTGTACAGTGCGAACGTTGGCTGTGGAACGTTCCAAATAAAAAATTCCCCGTTCATCTGCGACCAAAATCCTCAGACACGTCGACCTTATTTTTTGAACGCGCATCTCTTCTGATAGTTGTCAATTTTTTTTACCCCCACCTCTTTCCGTAATAACGTCATCGCCATTTTTTGTAAATGGGAGCCACCACTTTTCTCTATGGAATCTGATTCTCCTTGAAATTCTGCGGTTGGGCGATGTTCATTTGATTAGTCAATGACACTATTGGCATTTATGAAAAAAACTGATTTATGAAAAACTGAAAACACAAAATCGAGATAGCTGTGGAATTTTTTTCTTCATTTTGATTATTTATTGGATACCCCCACAAAGCAACCACTAATAGAGGAGTTTCTTAAATGCACCTGTCAAATAATTGTTAGGGACTGGCCCACCCGTCGGAGGGCGCTAGTGTCGCCACTCGGCAAGGTTGTGAACCAAACTATAATTAATTATGGGCCGGTATGTGAAGAAGTGTTGTTTCAAATTGTGCCGATTTAGTGTAGGAGACACAAGTTTCCCAACGGCATAGAAAAACCTACTAATAGAAGCGTTTTCTGAATGCATCTGTCAAATCAAATAATTGTTAGAGATTGGCCCATCCGTCAAGAGGCGTTGGTGTCACCTGTCCGCCGTTTGAAAAGTGCGTAAATAGTAAACTCATACGTCAAACTGACACCGACAAATCATTTAAAATGCGTGAAAAGCATTTTTAACCAAAGCAAATTGTTGCAATTGAGCACGACTATTGTAAGATTGACAATACCTATTAAACAATATTGCTATTTGAATTACTTAAATATATTTGTTATTCGCAAATATTTTGTTTGAATTTTCCATAATTATTGTAAACTTCAGAACCTATAAAGATTTTGCATATTCCGATTTATGCGGTTCAAAACTTTAAAATCGAGATTCTGATGAAGGCAAATTATGTATATGCAAAATTTGTATTGGTGTTGACGGTATATCCTTGATTAATCCAAATATCGTAGTAATGGCGTATTTAAATTTTGCCGCCTTGCTGGAATAGTTTCTGGCCCACCCGTTGTAGGGCGCTGAAACTTTTATTCAAGCTTACTGTTTGAGAAATCGCTCTATTAGTGGTTGCTTTGTGGATACCCCTTTGAATAAGGAACAAATAACCGTGATTATTTTTGTCCTGGCCTATTCCGTTTTTCCGTAAAATACAAACAAATAAAAATTACGGCATATTTCTAAGCGGCTCTATTTCAAAAACTATTAATTTTAGACATGGAGTATGTTAGACAAAACTTATTTAGAATTTTTCAGAGAATCATAAAAGGAGAAAATATATAGGGCGTCCCATTTAAAATAACAAAGTCAAGGTCATTTCCGGTGAAACCGGAAACGACATTCAATTGTTTTTATGTTACAATTGTTCACAATTTTCAACCCTATCGACATACCGAATTGCATATTTTCTCAAACCGTTTCGAACTGCCGCCGTGGGTAGTAGTTTCATTGTCACCCGGTATATTGTATTATCGGTTGTTTTATTTACTATTACTTTCGTAACGTTAAATTGATTTGGTAAGTAGTAGATTAGTAACCTAAACACTGTTATATGTAAAAAAAAATGGTTTTTAAAATAAAAATATAAATTTCCGGCGGTTATGAATCTTTATAATTTTCCAATTGAGTGAACTTGTGAAACAGAGTCAGCGTCAGCCTCAGTGGCACTCTATAAGTAACCACAAACGCTTAACCTCCACTCGCCAAATCAACAATGAAATTGCCGTTTTAACATGACGATTTTGACATTAGCGACACAACTAACATCTTTCAGCCGCTTTAGCATGAATGCAATACTCCTTAAAATTAAGTTTCCCTTAATTTTAAGTGACACTTTACTAGAGCCGAGGTTTAAGGTGAAGTGGTGCAAACGGGCATTAATAATACAGTAGCAATGATATCTGTGAATATAAACCTAAAGCACGACATAAGCATTGATGTGTATAAAAAATCATTTTCATGGCATTATTAAGCCTTTGCTGTATTTAAACTTCTTAGTTTAAATTTTTATGGGCTTATATTGTATTTGATCACTTTTCCTTTAGTAGAAATTACTTTTTTCGCATGTATTATCAAAAATAGTTCTGTTTGGAATGCAGATGAGTCGTTTATCATAATTCTTGTCTGTTGTTTTAACATTGTTAGAAGTTAAAGGCACCCAAATATAATTATCACAAGCCGCCTCTACACAAAAAAAAAGAAATGTCAGGCAGTGGTATACAAAAAATTAACCCTAAATAGTGAAATCGAATAGAAACAAAGCCAACTGCAAGGTGAGAAACTATCACTGCAAGGTGAGAAACTATCACTACCGATAATAGATTACAAAAATAGTAACAATAAAGCAAATATAAGTGTAAAGAAAGTAAATCGTGAATATTATCAAAACAGACATAATATTGTTCATTTTCATCATAGACACAAAATATGAAAAACTACTCACAACTAGGGTTTTCAGTCCCGAGATCCGGTACCGGGACAGTCCCGGGATCCGGTACCGGGACAGTCCCGGGATTCTACCACAAAAACCGAGTCCCGGGAGCACAGCCAGCCCAGGCGAAGTCCCGGGACCATGTCAATATGCGTGCGTATACTCGATATCAGAGAATTAGGACAGGTATTCACCGGCGTCCGGCGTATTACTCATGCCTCTTGTACATTCTGCATTATTTGCGTTTTGCGTAACGTAGGAGAGATATTGTTTTCGGTAGGTTAGAATTAAACCTGTGTGTTGTTTCAGCCACATTTGCATATCTTCTTCTAATTATGTATTTGTCTGTTTTTTTTGTTGAATTTAGATATGTGCGAAGAAGCTGAATAATTTATATTTTTGGGTTGTAAGTGTGTTCGTTATTTGTCTGCTAAAGCGTTACAATTAGAATGAATTCCGATTCGTAACCTACCTTCATTCTACATTTTAAAAAATAACGATTTGAAGTCACTATGGCAACAGTTTTATATATTGAAGATAAACAATTGGCAAAATGTAAAGTGGGTTCCTACAAAATTATCATAGTCAGAGGCAGCTTGACGAAAGGATTACACATGCACTTTGCAGTTCAAACAAAAGCAAAAGCGACAGACATTTTTAGTACCAGAAGAAAGCAATGAAGTTGTAGACGAGCCCCAACGCAAATTATCAGCACAGAAATACTTTATTTAATTTAAAACACTTGTTTTTCTTTGGAAATTTCATTCGGAAATTTCACCTGAACACTATTTCTCTTTCGGGACCATTTTCGGGATCTTCGGGACTAGTCCCGGGACCTGAAATTTAGCTCATAAGTCCCGAAAACACTTTTGGTCCCGGGACTTGGAAACCCTACTCACAACTCCCTAATTTTTCAAATTATTTCTCCGTCAATCTCATGATAACCATACAACTACAAATAACGTCTCAGCAACCATACACTCACACAATCCTTGATGTTACTTACATATCCTTATTTTAAATGTACTTATGACAAAGGCCAGAGGCCCTTGGTCTGTAACCATGTCAACCTCAGAGAAAAAACATAATCATATCTCCCTTAAGGCTAGTCACCCACATAGCTTAAATCGTTTTTACAATGTGTAGTCTTTAATTTTCATTTGATTGATTTCAAATTTTTTTCTAATATCCCTAACACAATATTACTTCGAGTACTGACCGCTGTTTTCCCAACTTTTTTAGATTCTTCTAAAAAAATCAAAACTTGAAGAAACAAGAGCTTTTTTTTTGAAAAAAAAAAATGGCTCCGTACTGGATGTAAATTGTAAATTGATTTTATACATTTTTTTATCCCACGAAAAATAAGGACAAAAAGTAAACCTGTAAAAACTATACACATTTTAACGATTGTGGGAGTTTCCCTTCCGACCATGAGTAGGTAGGTGGAGCTACTCCATGCAGTTTTAAAGTTTCCGAGAATTCGTGCCAACCGGTCCCAGTGGTCTGCATCTATAGATGTAGCAAGAGCAACCCTGACTTGTTGTGTTCTGATGCGTCGTTTGGATTGTAAATTTTGTTTTTGAAAACAAATCTGTCTGTTGTTAATCGTGCAAATGGAGCATTCTATAAATACAAGAAAAGACGAGAATGCGTATAGAAAAACTAGCGTTCGACAGGGTTTGAAACGGTAGGTAGAAAAATCTGGTGTGATACACGAACACAACTTCCTTTTACAGTGATCTTATAATAGCAAAAAATTAGATTTTTAATTTTTAAGCATTTGTCAAAAAATTTTAAAAATTACAAATTCTACAGAAACCGTACAAACTAGAGCGTTCGTTGAAAAGAAATTTTCTCTAAAATTTTCAGCTGAATTAAAAATGTAATACATAATATACTGGGTATTAATAAAAAACAAAAGAAACCCATTTTCGAGGTATTCAACTGTAAAATCACATCAATATACTTTAAAAATATACTAAAAATTTAAAGTTTGAACAACATCGTTAGAGCGGTTTTTGATAAAATCGAAAGAAAAAACTGAAAAATCACAAGAGTAAAACACCATACTTCCGGTTACGCAATTTTCTTCAAAAGCTTGCTGTCACATCTAGATAGTACACAGTTCCTGTATGGGGGAAGCCGGAAAGGAAGAAACTCGACTTGCACGTGGGGTTGGAGATGTTGATATTGACGGTTTTCCTGTAATTATGGTAATTGCGAACGGGGCATGGTCGAAACGTTCTTATAAAACCAATTATTCTACTCTATCTGGTGTAGTAAGAACAACTATCGTTAAAAAATGAGAGCATTTTCTATCATTCATTGACGTATTGTAGGTGCTAAAACCGGAAAACCCGGAAAATATGAGAAATATATTTTTCATCCTACATGATTAGAAAATCGAATTTTACCATCTCCATAGAGACGAGAAAGTGTGCGTTTGTAAAACTAGCCCTGCAAAAAATCCGCCAATGGCTAGCCAAGAAAAAAGATTTCAACGTTTTCCAGTAGCTGCATTAATCAAAATCAAAATTTACAAAAATTCACGTTTATAATTAAATTTGTTGCTTTAAATAATAGATATTCCCCTTTTATATAAATATCTGATTAATAAAACTTAATTTTAGCAATGTATTAATTAAATCTTAAATAAAAAGTTACCATCAAATAGATTTCTGTAGAAGGTTATGTCTAACTACATATAGATGGTGCTGCCGCTTGACGCGCAAACAAAAGCATTTCAATTTGCAAATATTTACAAATTGTTTTATTGTTGACAGATTCCCCAATTTCAAAATAACCTGGGTGAGAGCTCTGTTTATTTAATTGTAGTTTATATTTGATTTTAATCAATTATTAGGTGTCATGGATTTTGTGGATCTCAATAGCGACGAAGTGATGGAGTATTGTACTCCGCCTGAAATCAATGAACACTTTGGTCGATTCACTCGATGTTAAAATCTACGCTATTGGTTAAGGAGAATGTAAACATTGGAAGTTACACGAAAGTGAGCGCTTTTCTAAAAAAGCAATCTGTTGGGCACGTTGCTAAAAAGTCGAGAACTTTCGAGCAGCAAGATATCGAAAAATTTCTCCAAACAGCTCCAGATGAGATATATTTGATGACGAAGGTAAATGTCATAAGTCATAAGCAAATGTAATAATGATTTAGGATAATTCATTATGGATCTAAAAAAACCATTATTTTACTTAAAAAAGTATTGTTTTAGGTGGTATTAATCATAGGAGTGGCCGGTGCTTGCAGAAGTAATGAACTCACAAACATGATGATCGATGATGTGGTCGACAAAGACGACATCCTGATAATAGACGTTCCAGACACAAAAACTTATAAGCGGCGGACATTTACTATATGCAATACCGAAAAGGAAAACTTTATTGATGTTGTATCAATTTGCAAAAAGTACTTTAGTTTGTGCCCCAAGAATATGAATTCTAGACGACTATTTGTGAAGTATCATGCTGGAAAATGTTGTAATCAAAATGTAGGACATCATACAATTGGCGCATTGCCGTCTAAGATAGCTTCTTATCTGAACTTGCCAAACTACAAAGAGTACACTGGACACTGCTTCAGAAGGACATCAGCCACTCTTCTTGCCGATTCAGGAGCAGATGTATTAGCACTGAAAAGACACGGTGGATGGAAATCTGCCAGCGTAGCAGAGGGCTACGTAGAGGACTCCATAAATAATAAAATTTCTGTTGCGAAGAAAATTTTAGGCGGCAAACATCAAGCTACATCCACCATAACACGATCGGAGGATTTGCCCGCTACCACTACAAATTATCACACACTAGATGAACCTGGAACCAGTATTGGAACTGAAACTATTAAAAGGTCAGTTAGTAAAGCTTTTCCAGCAGTAGTTGCAAACCAAAATTCATCTACTATAACCTAAAGCAACCAATTACAGCTATCTAATATGTCTAAACAGGGAACTACTTTTTCTAATTGCACAATCAATAACCCCATTTTTAATATAAATATTACAAACAATACCTAATTAAGTATTTAATAAATTATTGTCGACCCACAGGAGCTTGTGCTTATGTGTCCAATTTGATTTAATTAATTAATTAATTTATATAACCAAACAGGAAGATACATTTAGAATATAATCTTTATATTTTTAAGTTAAATCATTAAAACTGTTCAAAATTTTGTGTAGTATCTATCATCCTTTTTCTAACTAAAAGCAAAATATTGAACCGTTCCAATTTAAGTTTCTAACTTACTTTACTTAGTCCTGTGCCTTTTTACCGTTAAGTGTAAGTTTCTAAATGTGCCAAATTATTGTTTAAAAATAAGTATGTAGGTACCTTTCAAAAACCAAACCAAATGATGTGTATTACCTATAAGTACTTAAATATCAAATATTCCCCATTTTTTATTTACTTATTGCGTTGATCAATCATAATACTGTCAAAGCCTGCAATATTTCTCAGTCATTTACACTTTGTAATACTTTATTTTATAACCAACAAGTCCTGACTGGATTGCTAAGTTAATTTATTTATTTACGAATTTAATTTATTTTCGGGTATACTCTGCATACTGTACTTAGGTAGGTTAACTGCGACGACTAATAACGAGATTCAGAGCATACCAATTTGTTACTTTAAGTTTGGATTTTTAGTTTTATAAAACCAATTTTTCTTCATTTGGAAACTACCTACTTTTAAGTATGTAACTTTATTATTTAACTTTATTGTTAAGGAATTACTTTGGTTGTATGTTAAGTTTGTAAGTTGTAAAAACGTTACAATTGATATTTTTATATTCAATAAATACAAAATACAAATTATTTAATTTTATTCTGAATTGAAGTTCCATCGTTCTGTAGTTTTATTGTTGTGTATTACGAAAAATTATAGCAGGATCATCTTGTAGGATGAAAAATAATGTGTACACCACAGGCAGTAAAGTGATTTTCCAGGCTTCAAGAAGTGTCCAGGCTCGCTAAAGCTCGCCTGTCCATTTCTTCCTTCAGCCTGGAAAATAATCACTTTACCGCCTAGGTCTACAATATACTATTTTATTAAGTTTTTTTATTTTTATGGGTAGGAGTTGAAAAAAATATGTAGTGATAAATAATTTTGTTTAAATAAACTACATATTATTTCTTTACATATTTTTTGTAGTAATAAACAATTTTGTTTAATTTATTAAGTACATATTATTTACAAAATTTACAAATTTACTCAAGAAAACCAAGTTTTATTAAAACTAATTTTACACTTTTTGTTATTTTTCTCTTCCTAACTTTGGATTTCTCTTCAATATCTACAGGATGGGTCAGGAGAAACGGACCAAACTCCAGAAGTGTATTGTACACATGAAAATAATGTAAAAAAACTCAAATGTTGTTATCCGATTTTCATTTGTTTTCAAGTTATAGCATTACAAAAAAACAATTTTTTATGGAGAACTTAACTGAGCTTTTGTGAAAAAATCAATATTTTTATTAATTTAAGACGTAATAACTTGCAAACAATCGAGAAATGCACCATTTATTATAAAGGCTAAACTGAAAATAATGCGTATGGGGATTTTTTTATGATGCTATAACTTGAAAACCAACGAAAATCGAATAACATTTGAGTTTTTTACATTATTTTCACGTGTATAATACAATCCCGGAGTTTGGTCCGTTCCTTCCGACTCACCCTGTATATCTAACATTCGAATTTTAAAATACATTTTGCATCTAAAGAAAAGATGCTTCGCCTCTGTACTTAAATTAATAGATTCAGCTAAATCCATTAAAGCTTTTAAATAATTTTTGTTCAATTTTAATGATTGTCCATTAACATTTTTGATTTTTGCTGAAGAGATGCCTGTAGACACTTTGTGATTTTATTAAATGAAGAGAAGATACTGACTGCATTACTTTTCAACTTCCATTTATTTTGAGAATTCCAACACTTTCTCTTTTAGTATTCACTTTAAGAGATTTGAAAATTGAACCCCTAAAGGGGTAAAAAGGGGGTAAACTGTGTTTTGACGAATTCCTCGATATCTCTTAGATCTGATAAGATATCGACTTGGTGTTTGCTTGCATAGGTATCCAATACAGATGTCTAAAAACATATTTCAGTATTTTGCCCTAATCAACCCTTAAAGGTGTGAATCTGCATTTGAGGTGAATTAAAGAATCCTTGGTATCTCCTATGTTTAATGAGTTAGAACATTCTAGTTTGGCATATAGATGTATTCTTAAAATATTTAGAAAGGGGTTTAAGGGATATTTAAAATTTCACCCCTAGAAGGGTAACTAAAAAAGGGTAGGGAGTTACAATTATAAGTTGTTTCGCTGTAAATAGAAAGGATTTTTCAAATTTCCTTTTTACCTACACTATTGTTTTGCAATGTTTGCAAATTCAGGTTATTGATAGGGATGCACCGATACCGATACTCGATATCGGTCATATCGGCCTTCCCTTTTGCCGATATATCGGCAAAAGTGAATTTCCTTTCAATATTTAATATTTTAATATTTATTATAAGAAATGAACAATAAAATGTAAATAATCATTGTGGAGTATAAAATATAACTACTATCTAATATTGAAAATTCATTTTTTGTAAATTATTATGTAAAAACATTAGGCTCTCCATCCAGTGTGTTGCAGCATGCAGCGAAATATCTTCCAGCTTCTGGAATGCACTGAATCAGCAAAAAAGAAAAAGGTAAAGGTTCAGGGTCATTTAAAATCCCCCAGCTGGGGGCTCCTTGCGTCCCTCTTCAGCCAATAACGGGAATATTTCAGAATGGGTGGAGAATGCAAGAGAGGCCAGGAAAAGTGGAGAAGTACTGCCCCGACATTCGCTTCAGAGAAGGTACTCTATTGACTCAGGAAAACCACCTAAAAACCTGAAACAAAGAAGGCGGCCAAAGGAATCGAACCCACGACCTCTCGAATACTAAGCAGACGTGGTAACCACTAGTCCACAGAGCTCGGTCCATCAGCAAAAACATTCGATCAGACCATTTCAAGGTCTTGCATCATCAGAAATTGTTAACAATACTAACTAATAGGTCAAGAAAAAAAAATGACGGTGTTAAATTGCGTTATTAAAACGAAATGACAAGAAGACACCTCCTTAAGCAAACCTAAGCTAGAGTTCGTATTTAGGGGATTACTCCGCCCGAATCAAGCAAGCAGCGGCGCACACGTGCTTGCATGTAGTCAAAAAGTAGTGGAGAGAGCAATGAGAATATATCGGCGTATCAGCCTCGATTATATCGGTATTGGCCGATATATCGGTATCAGCCAAAAAACCCGTATCGGTGCATCCCTAGTTATTGACTGACGGGAAGGGGGGCACTCTAGAATTAATTTAAGATTTAGAAGAAAAAACAAACATCTGCAGTCAGTACAAAGAACGGGCATCCTGCTAATGTTCCGCCTTTTCACTCGGAATTAAACTGGTTTGGGCATAGGTAAAAAACAAAGTTGCAGGGAAAACGTTGTTTAAATGTAACGATGTGGTACACTTAGCCGAACACGCATTTACTAATACATCCCAAGCAGATTGAAAAAGCCGATGTCAGAAAGTGATTTCTATTCAAGACGAATTTCTTCCAGTGACAGTGACAAAAATAAACTTGATCGCGGGAGCCCATGAAAAATTTTGTCTACACTATACTTTATAAAACTAAATACATTTGAACTACAATTAAGTGAATTATTAGTTCATATGACTACCAGTCTAATAATTAGCTTCACAAATATGCAAATCAAATTTATACATTAAATTGGTAACGTTAAAATTACAATGGGATAAGTTAAACAAGATGTCGAAATTTTTGATTTGATTTTTGATCTCCCTGTATTTTACATATTTATACGTTTTTGAGCATACTTTCTGGATTTTGCATATTTGGTTATATTTAGCAATAATTTGTAACCTATGAACTTTTTGAGATTTTTTTGTAAAATTTACGATTTCATAAAATGTATTAATAGAATTATTTTATGCGACTGAGATATATACTTTCACTTTCTGCCGCTGGAGTACAGTGCGCGTATCAAAATAAGCAGAGGAAAGAGGAAGTCCCTGTTAAAATCTTTGTCTCTATAAACGTGGACTGCCAGCAACCCCCACTTTTCCCATACAAGCAGTGTATAAGGAATCAGCCAACATAAAATCCATTTCAAGAGTCGAACTTCGGGTGCCTGGCGGGGTTAAGGGAAATCTCATTTTTATGTTGGCTGAAAACGTGAAGTTGGCGTTGGCAGTCCTTGCTTATATAGTTAAAGGTTATAATGAATTACGTCTTTGAATAAAAATTAGAGGAATATCTCTAACAAAATAATTAACATTTTTGGGTGCATATAGTCAAAAAAATATATGCATATATTGTGATGAAAGCCCCTACCTGGATTGTTATTTTGAATATTTAATAAATTAAATTAGGGCAAATCCAATCACACATAATTCTCAGATTTAATATTTTTGTACTGTGGTTTTACTTTACCTGTCAATTAATTACGCCTGGTTAAAATGAAATGTAACATTTAATGCACAAATAAAAATGGTTGAATGCCCTTCTTTCTATTTTATTTAATTGCAATATTTATTTACGCTAGCTCTCGGCAAAACACAAGCTCTATTCTCAGGGTGGGATCAGAATTTAACTATCGCCATAAATTTTAGGTCAGCGCCAACGTGGCTCGGTGGTTAGTGCATTGGACGGCGGCGCAGAAGTCTGGAGTTCAAATTCCAGATTGATGCCTGGCGGGCGGCCTACCCAGTCGCTTTAAATAAGGGGTAATAATGCGGTTGTGTAATGCGTGATGCTCACCACATCACCACGTGTCATGAATTTGACTCGCGACAGCCGGGTGTGAGAGCGAGGATACGGAAGCTCTGACCTTCCGCCTTGCAGGCCAAGCTCCTTCATAGGGTGTTAGTGCCTCACCATTTTTATTATTATAAATTTTAGGTTATTTGACTTGGGAGTAGCTCATTTAATTCACAATTTAGTACATTGACAGATGACACAAAATGTCGCCAGTGTAAACAGCGTATCTGAACGTTTAAACTCGTGAAAATACAGTGAAAAACGCGTCAGGTAAGTTATTTGAATTTTGCCGCTTTACAACTAATAAAAACACATTCCCTTGCTTGTTTTTTTACGATGACGTCACCGCCTCTTGCTTGTTCTGACGTAAAAGGTACGCCGATTTTTCAATTGTTTCTGGACGCTTTGATTCTCACCAAACCCAGCATAATCTACTGACGCCACGCAATTTCCGAAAAACAGGAAGTAACTGGGACCTTGGGAATACGCTAGGCCTCTCCGAGAATGTTTGATCTCAGCTAAACGGCTGCCGATGTCCTCGAAGATCGAATGGGAAACTTTATTAATTGCCACAAACACTGTTACAGGTACTCTGAGATGGGCACAATAAAATGCAATACTTTTTATGTGGGTAAATATTAATTTATTATTTAAAACATGTATTTCAAATGGAGCACAATTTAGCCCTACTTTCAAATAATTTAATTGCAATTGTTCCCCCGTTTTAAACAAAACAGCATCAGGTTGCTAAGTTACTGTTGATTTTCTTTTGTCAATGGAAATTAATTCTGATAATGAAAGGTTACAAATGGAAGTAAATTTGAGTACATAATTAATATTTACAATTTTCTTAAATCTAAATTATTGTCTTTAACCTTATAATTAAAATTGTTCGATAGCGTTGCACACACAAACGTTATTCATTTATTATTGTCACTGCTCTGCTCTGCACCATTGCACTTTATTTATAAATACACTGATTTTTGAGTTCACCATTTTTGCGTCACTATCTTTTCTCTTCTGTTGCCTTCTTCTAGCATTGCTCTTTGCAATTTTCTATATTATATTATGTTTCATCTTGCTTTACCTTTCTGCTTTGCTCACTATTTTCACTATCCTTTGCTTTTACTTAACAACTACGCTCCTTTTAAAATGCAGCCAACAACCTTTTGTGTCAATTAAATTTTGTGTCGTCTGGCTTTACATGTACACAAACCTTTCATTTTAAATATATTAATTTATTCACAAGCCAATTCAAACCCTTTGAAATATGCTTTGTCTTTGCATGCCTTCCTCAGACTAATTACCGTTTCTCGCATCTCATTATCAATGCATTTAATATTTTACTTTAGTTTCAAATTGCAATTATATAAAATATCCCAACTCTGTGCTTATTGAATCGGTCAATTATCCTGCACTGCAAACAGAGCCAAGTTGTGGGCTTAATACCATCTCCAATATATGCGCATATTTTCGTACATTTGAGTGCATATAATTATCAGCTTTAGTTACGATGCAATAACGTGTAGTAAAAAAATGGGCTTTTTATGACACAAAATAGATTACAAATATCTATTCCAAGCATTCTGTTAGAAATTAAATTATTTCTGCAGAATTAACTAAATCATAATTTAAGCGCAAAAGCTTTTTAATAAAGTAGTACAGTGCGGCCTTGATAATCCGGACCTTTATTATACCGGATTCTTCAATTATCTGGCCAAGCATTTCAATTGCATTCTGTACTTTATAATTCCGGATTTGATAGTATTCGGTAATCCCGGACCGAAGTCTTACAGAAGTGCTGGCACAAAATTATGGGGAAAATAACGACCCAGACTCTGAACATGATGCTGAAGATCTAATTCCTCTAAATCGATTGCGGCTCAATCTGCTCCCCTTGGATGAAGAGATGACAGGTAAACAACACACATTTGTTAAGTGCGAAATTTTTCATTTCGTATTTTTTTGTTAATATGAAATACTTCATAACTGGCTTGAAAATGATGAAGATTTGTTACCACTGAAAGATATAGATGCTACAGACGAACATCATGGTAGTGACAATGAAAGTCCAGAGTTAAATAATACAAACCAGACTGTTAGCGATGTGTCGATCCGGTCGGATTCGATACAAAGGATCGAATCCGGGGCAGGATCGATTTGGATTGAGTCCAAGTTTCGATCCGGATTCGTTCCGAGGAACGAAAAGATCGCGAGGCGTCAATTCTCGCGACATTCATTCCTTTGGCATTCAATCCATTTCAATACAGAACACAATACAATGTGTGTTGATGGGGAACAGCAAATGATGATGCTGTTCGTTTTAAAGGCTCGACGTCGACAGGCGACACATGATACGGCCGAAGTTGCATGCTTTTTATCAGTTATCAGTGATTTATGACTTTTGGCGGCAATTGATGTTTGAGACATATAAACATACTGAATTAGCGACTGCGTGACCACTCACCAAAACAAAGATACGCGCGTTGTTCGTCCGGGTCCGGAATGGACCGAGGACCCCGGGTGTCTGAAATGCACATTCAATTTCGATATCAATCCGAGGATCGAATCCGATGGACTCGATCCACTTGCGGAATGGGATTGGAATGAACGAGTCCGCAAAAGTATCGAAACTTCCCATCACTACAGACTGTTAAGAATGACGAGGCAGTTAAAAGTTTCAATGTGTGCATAAAGTGGGCAAAAGAACCTAATATCCCACTACATGATGTTCTTGTACTTCAAAGATTAAAAGAAACTCCTTTTATAACGAACCAAAAAATGATCAAGCAACAACAATTACAAAGTACCTACTTCACAAAATAATATATAATAAGTATGCTTCTGTTTTAAATAATGTTTGTCTATGTACTATTTTCTAGTTGTTTTGTATTAAATGTTTCTTTTTTCAATAAAAAAAACTGCCTAGCTTCAGTAATCCGAATTATTTACTTATCTGGATCACCACGGTTTTAATTAGTCCGTATTATCGCACTGTAGCAATATTTTCATAAAATATTTTAGATACCAGTATTTTGAACACAATTTTTTATGAAAAACTGAATTCTAAAAACTATGGAATTATTACAGCCACAGATAGTTTCATGATTTTTTTAATCAATTTGTATCAAACTGCATATAATAAGTTATTTTTCAACTACTAGACAAAATATAGATTTTGCTAAATTAGAAAAATTTGCAATAACGTAAGTTTTAATACAAATTCAAATCTGAAAATGTAGATTTCATCGTCTTTAGAGTGAAAAATTGAATTTTTGATGTGTAATAAGTATAATTTGGTTATTCTCCACAATAGCACAAGTCTATTTTTATCACGAGGTACTTTTACACAGACTTTACAGAGCGCAAATGTTTGTGTCAGTCTGTAAAATTTCAAGATATTTTTATAGTACCGTTTTAAAAAACGTTTCAAAAGCAGTAATAATGTCATTATAGTACTACACAGAGTTAAATTGCCATTTGAAAACAATAAAACCTAATCAGCAGAATGCTTTTTTTTGATCAAAAACTATCAAATTTTTCTAGTTTAAAATTCAGTTTTTAAGATCTTTTTTTATCTTGTTATTTTAATACCTATCAATTTGATTTAAATTGCATATTTGTGTACCTTAATACTGTTAAAAGTCACATGAACTAATAATAAGTTAATTGTAGTTCAAATCTAGTTTTATAAAGTGCAGTGTAAACAGCGGTCATATTTTTCATGAGCTCATGGGATCAGTTTGTTTTTGATCGCTCTGTATTTATAAGTATTTTATATTTAAAGCCGTAATATTTTCTACTGATGTTTCTCAATTGTTTTATCATAATCTACCAACCACAAAACTAGTTTTTCATTGAATTCCCTTAATTATAAAGCTAATCAAATCAATCCAATCAATTCCGCCGTAAAATTTACAAATACATCAAGAAGCAAATTATTCGCTGCTTACCACTAAACTGCTTCTTGGTCTCCTTATGCAAGTTAGAGACTTCTATGCGTGCAGCTAGCGTGGCATAATCAGGGTGGTCCGTGGCCATGGTCGCAGCAGTTTCGGCAGCGAGGGTGTCCAACTCCACGGTGGTAACACCAGGGTACAAACCCTGTATGACCTTCAATGTGATGGCCACCTAAACAAATGCTATGTATAGCAGAACTGTACGATTAAGGGCTGCTGATAAACCTACCGGGTCGACGTAGTCCATGTTGAGGCCGTAGCATAATTTCTGTATGCGGGACGTGATCTTATCAAAGTGGACCTCTTCTTCGCGGCCATCTGCATGAAAAAAAATTGATCAAAGTTGTCCTGAAGACGATTTTATTTGTATAAAGGAATCTAACCTATAAGATACTTACCTCGTTTAAGGACGAAATTCTTCTTCTGGGGCTTGTTCACCATGTTGAGGAAGAGTTCGAGCAGTTCTGGATCAAGTATATTGTTAATGAGTGAGATTCAAAAGTAAAAACTTAACATAAAAGACACTGCGTTTCACTTGCAAGCAATCGGACAGTTGTGCAAAACGTTGGTTCCCGCGAAAACTCAACGTTCGTAAAACGGAGGGAAATGCAAACCAGACGTTGTGCGCAGGCGCGCGTTTAAATTTACGCAACTTATTAACTATTCAAATATTTGTTTTATTATTTGTTTACTCTATTAGCGACTACGATGTTTTGCTTTCCTTGCAACAGTTTTATGTTGTTTTCTATAATTAAACTTGCTTTTCGAATACTGTTTTTATTATTACATCTGTTCAAAGCCCTACTATCGAATTTATTTCATTTATCTTATATCAACAATGACTACATTTTTATTTTCGAAACCTGGTTTTATGTTATGTTCGTAGAGTTCAAGTGTTTATCATTTTAACGGCGTTTGCTTCTTATCTCTTTAAATAAGGCATTTTGGGAATCTTAAATTGTTTTATAATTCACTGATCTGTTATTTGTAACATCTGTGTTATGACGTAGGTATATAAAGCAATTCATAACGATCTAAACATACGGGCATAAGGCAGAAGGGCATAATGAGCGGGCAATTGTTTATGCCCGAGAACCAGGGCCGTAACTAGGTATAGGCCCAAGCAGCAAGGGGCGCCAAAATGGCACTGAAAATAATATAATTTCTTTCGTACTGATTAAAAAAAACAAATAAACAAGTGGGCAATTTTACAAACAAATTAATTTGTAATATAACTGACTTTAGCCTAAATTATGCAAATTGCTCCTAAACTGTTCGATACATTTCCTTGTGCAATTTTCAAATGAAATTTTAGATATCTACCAGTTTGTAATGGCGTTTGTTTTATAACTCACATCTATATCAATCAAAACGTTAGAATTACTAGCTTTTTATCCCGCCGCATAGGTGGCCTTATTCTAATTATAACAATGTTTTCATTTTTAAAACTCAATGTAATCAGCAGTGAAGACAAACTAACATAAATAAAAAATCTGGTGTGACACAGCTTCCTTTTACAGTGATCTTATAATTAGCCAAAAATGTGATTTTAAATGTTTAAGCATTTGTCAAAAAATTTCAAAAATTACAAATTCTACAAAAACGGTACAAAATAAAATAGAGCGTTAGTTGAAGAGACCAATTTTCTCTAGAATTTTAAGTTAAATTCAAAAATGTAATAATATACCGGCCGTTCTATTTAAAAAAGGAGTTAATGAAAAAATAGAGAAAAAACAAAAGAAACCCATTTTAGAAGTATTTAACTGGAAAATCACCTATCTCATCTCAATACACATTAAACATGTAATAAAGATGTGAAATTTGAAAAAAATTGTTAGAGCCCTTTTTGAAAAAATTTAAAAAACTGAAAAATCACAAGAGTAAACACCTACTTCCGGTTATGCGATTTTCTTCTTTTCACAGGCACACAGACAGACACACACACACAGACAGACACACACACACACACAGACATATCAATGAAAAAAATATGTGTTTTGGGTTCAGGCCGTTCAGGGGACTCTAAAACGTGACGATCTGTTGAAAACTCAATTTCGAATTTTTGGGTAGAATCCAATACTTCCTTAATTGTAAAAGGAAGTACAAATTGTTGGAGCAGGTCCGCTAATTGCGCATATTACACATACATTTACTGCTTTGGGCTCATCACTGGTACAGTGGTCCATTGCAAATTGCAGAAAGCAGAACACCACAGAACAATTATCGAACTCGGCCTGATGCAAGGCTTACACTAGGTGTCGACAGAAAAAGCTTTGTGTTTTAAATATATTGATTACTACAAGACTGTGGCTGCTAGTATACAACCTTATTCTTTGTTCATATGTTACTACGCATAATGAAATTATTTATTTATATTGTATTGATTTAACATACTGACATGTCTTTACTAGCTTTTAAGCGTACCACATACGTCGTCTTATTCTAATTAATTTTTTTTTGCATTTTAAAAATTGAATTTTACTATGCAAGACAAAAAAAATGGAACAATTCTTGATAGAGATTTTAGTATAATTTTACTAGCTTAAACGAGGATTTAAAAAATTACATTTGTTATAACAATGTTGATTCATAGCAATGTCTAAACAAGTTGAGGGTTAAGTTAGAAATACATATTAAGACAGACACATTGGCAACAAACCTTACCAACTGTCTCAGTTTTGTTTTGCATAGTACATACTTAAAAGTTACAAAAGAAAATGTTTTCAACGTCTTTAATACAGAAAGCGCGCTGCAAGAAAACCAATGTTTGCTAGATCAAATTATGTTAAGAGTCTTCAAAATTATCTACAAAATAGGTAAAAAATACTTTAATACTGCTAATAATACTGAAACACTTAGTATTATTGCGAATTACGTGAATTTGAAAATTAAAAAAAAGACATTGCGGCCAGTGGAACTCGAACACGCGTTCGCTAATATTTACGTATGCTTATCGTTGCGTTGTAAATGACGCAGAGGTATTCCGATTGTAGGCGAAATAGGTGCCGATGAATAGAACGTAAAGACGCAGGTAGACCACACCACATAGGGATTTACGAAAAGTACTGACTATGTAATAATATGTATTTTTTTATTAGAATTGTGTTTTATAATCTTGTTTTCCGTTCTTATTTTATTTGTGTTTTATTTTGTTATTTTAACATTTAGTTTTCTCTTTTTAAAACTTTTGAATTAAAAATGTTGTATTTATTTTTAATACCTAGCTGTTTGTTTTGAATACATTACATCATATATCTGTAGATAATAAATGTAGAAAGCATACAGTACACATTAGTATTTGTGTCACACATATGGTTAGTGTACTGAAGGGCGCAAAAATTTTGGCTTGCCTACGATAGAAGTTTGCCTAGTTACGGCCCTGCCGAGGGCGTTATGAACTGCTTTAAAAGCTTTCCCATTTATTTGTGTATTTAAAATGGAAAATAAATCCTATGCACCAAGAGCATTATGAAGATGTTTATACCCGAAGACTATAAATAACTATTTATCTACTTTGATGTCACAATATGGTTATTGTAACACCAAAAACAGTGCTACAAGTCCATTACAGCACTGTTTCTGCATTGTTATTTTTATATGAAAAATGTTGACACAGCCCACCGTGTTTCCGATAACTGCCAGATTGTCACATTCATGAAATGTCAAAATACAAAGTTTTTGATTATGTTTATGCAATAGATAAAATGGTATATTATAGTTATATGCATGTTCTGCTTAGAATACGTCCGGTCGACGCAGCGTCGGACTGGCAAAATTTGGCCTACCGGGCAAAGGATGCATGTGGCCTCCACATGTAAAAATAAGCGGGAGGGGGGGGGGGCACATCCCCCCTGCTAAAGGGGAGTCCGGGAGGCAAAGCTCTATCGCAGGCGACATTTTTATGATTGTAGGGAGCTCAAAGACCCAAAACGCACGCTTCTTACCAGCAATAGCACAGTACAGTAATGGCAGGTGAAAGTACAACAAAATCAATAACTACGATACAGAAAACGATGGAGAAATAGACATTTTTTTCGTACACTAGCAAATTCAGATTGGAGGATAAATTTATTAATCCGTTTTGTATGCTAGTGTACGAAAAAATATACGAAACGCATAGGAAAGTGGATTTTCCATACTCGTCTCGAAATTCCGCACTCGGCCTAACGACTTCTTCCAGAAACATGGTACTGAAAAGCTCTACTTTCTATACTTCCAACGTAAATAACTATATTGTAACAATTTAAAATTTAAACATGAAACAAAACAACAACAAAATTAAATAGGTAGGAGGTAGGTAATTATTCTATTCTTATAAACTTTGAAAGTCAAACAAATAACGAAAAAATCACTTTGAATTTGGAACAATTATGTATAACGAAAAAATATAGATAATTATTATCACAAGCTTTGACTGTATAGGAATTTTTACACTCTATTCCCTTATAACAATTATACTTAACAATATAAATCCATCAATAACTTTGATTTTAAAGAGACTGATCTATTTGCGGACTTGATTTCGTCGAAATTCAAGCTTTGGAGCAGATCACACTCCACATTCAAAATTAAAAAACATTCTAACCTTTCTTGCTATAAAGAAGCTCTTAGCCAATTTTTGATTATTTTCACTTTAGAAAATACGCGTTCACAGGCTACTGGGATGCATGGATAGAGATGGGCCCGTAAGTGAGTATTCACTCACGCAAGCACGTGATATGTTGCAATCAAAGAAGGCTCGTAGCGCAGTTGAGAAAGCGCTAGGCTTGCATTAAGCAAGTCCTCGGTTCAAATCTCTAGAGGGTCGGAATTTTACCGCAGTCTTGGCGATTGGAATCGGGCTCAGTGAGACCATTTACAGTTGGGCACCAAATTAACTGTGCTTTACTCAGAATCGCAGACTTAGAAGATAAGAGGAACAATGTCAACACATCACAAAGACACACACCGCACACAATGGTCGCTGCGCAAGCTCAAAAGGCGAGCTCAAACTCTGTAATCCGAATCCGGGGCAAGTTGAGCATTGTACTGCCAGATATTAGAGTACGAAGCACCAGCCTTTACAAAGCAAGGTAAATGAGGTAGATAATACAAATACATACATACATACATACATACATATGTTGCAATCAAAATAGTAGACACAAAAAGAAATAAATGGAAATTGGCTACAATAGCTTACAACAAAGGATAAATAGTGATTTCTCGCAAAAACGTTTCTTGCAACCATCTTCAAAGACATTACTTTTAATACCAAAGCCGCATTGGAATTGACGTTTCCCTTACTGATCCGAGTACAAGAAGATATATTCTGCTAGGCAACACTTTTAATTCCTAGGTTTAAAAGTAATTTTACGTCCGAGGAACTATAAGTAAGTTCTACTTGGTCGTCTATAGATGCAGACACCCGATTGATTGTAGACACAAGATTCACAACACAACATAAGTGCGAAGCTCCTTCGCTGTAGGCTGCCACACAGAAGTACAATGACCTCCCGTTCCAGCTCCAGATCTTGTACATGTCGAGCAGCGGGGGAGTGGGTCACCCTACAGTCTTTTATTCGTTACTAAATATGTAAAGTAAAATTAACTGCACAGAGACGCCTATAATTGGCCTAACGGCTGTTGGCTAAGTGCGAATTAAATAAATAAATAAATAAATAAAACGTGAAACGTGAATCACGCCTTGGCAATTTTCACTCACGTTTACGTCCCGATTTTCAAATATTACTCACGTTCACGACAAGACCCGCCGTGACCCGGCGTGACCCAACTGTTTTCACGTCACGCGCCCATCCCTAGTGCATGATAATGTCAGTAACTATTTGTAGGCTAAGTACAAATTGATATATGTGGAATGGCGTGCAAATGATATTTGTGTAAAATTTTAAAGCAACAAGTCATACAACCCACACAATCACCCTTTGTCCACTCACCAATGCAAATATTTAATTGAAAACTTGAATCTTCTTCAGTGTCATTTTCGTTGTCATCACTATTAGTGTCATTTTCGTTGTCATCACTATTAGTGTCGTGAGCAGGGGTCGTGATTGGATCAGTCAGTCACTATAGGCTGGGATTGTTCTTTTTGTAAAGAAAGTGAAAGAATTTTTAGAAAAATGAATCAATTCTTGTTTTATGATGTCTTGTGGGATGTTTGTTAACTTTGAAATTGCGACAAAAGCGAAATCGGGAATATTTAGTTGAGTAGTAGGTTGAAAAGTACTCGGATCAAAGAAACTAAAAGTTCTGTAAACCTCATCATTTTTAGTGAATCGGTCTTCCATGCTTTGTATTAATTGATTAACAATCACTTTATTAGTTTTCACTTCAAAGTTTTTCAAAACTCTTGTTTTCGTAGGATCAATAGATTCATCCCCGATAGTTTCTCCTGGCACTGGAAATTCACGCTCAATTGTTGTCATTTTCATTTTAATACACGTTCTCGGTAATTGACTCGAGGAATTTTCTGACACTAGTTATTATCTTTTCAAACCCGTCGAACATTCCACGACTACTAAGAAATAATAGATGCATGATGCATAAACAACACTGGGACAATACTTTGACACAAAGTTTGGACTTTTTTGAGTTTTTTAAAAACATTTGTGCATTTTTTGTATTATTTTTTGAATAGAAAATGTATGGACATTTTGGCCTCCAAACTGGATTGGCCTACCGGGCATTTGCCCGGTGGGCCAGTCCGGCACTGGGTCGACGTGTATTGCACTATCCTACAATTGCGCGTTGTTTCGAGTGGATTTATCCATCATATATTCGCAAATTTGTGCACAAGTGCAGATCTAATATATTGCTACATCTTTGCCGAAAACTGTGCCGATCATCAAACTGTAAGTACCGTTCATTAATTAGGTACTTAAGCGGCGAACACCGCATCAATGTGGACATACGGGCCCGATATGCGGGCAGCTATCTCATCTCGCCACGAGTGAATCTCCAGAAAATACAGCGGCGATGTCACTATCACGAACTCCACCGCTACAAAAACGAGCCACGATTCCAGCTGGCAGCAGCGGTGGGGATGCGCCCACCGACTGCGAATCTACTAAAATACAAGAACAAAAATTATGAGAATTGGAAATTGAAACCCGGGCTAGGGAATTGGCTGAAGAATACAAGGAAAAAATTATAGAAGAGTATGTAAGTGATGATATATTATCACAAACACCTCAACCATTTTTAGCAACATACGTTATCCTATACCGTCAGCACAGCAAGAACAACCCTGGCAAAAAGTGGAAAACAAAAAACGACCCAGAAGCAGCCCGGAACAAATTAATAATAACTCAAAACGCCAATCTATTTTAAATGAATACTGGCTAAATAAACCAAAACCCGTAATCACTCAAAACACGTATGACAAACTAGAAGAAGAAGAAGTCGAAGGCCCACAAAGTGAAACTACAGCAACGTTAGAAGTTGAACCAAACTCTAATATTAAAGCACCGCCGATATTTGTTAACGGAGTAGAAAATATTGCACCCCTAAAACAACTGCTCGACAATATAACACCAAAACAATACACGTTAAAAGTTCTAAGAAATAATGAAGTTAAAATACAACTAAACTGTTCAGAAAAATACTTACCTACTATGGAAGCTCTTAAAAAGAAAAACACACAATGCTACACATATCAACTAAAAAACGAAAAAACTTTCAAAGTTTTCTTATGAATAATGCATCAAGCAACAGATGCAAGGGCATCCGATTTTGGCAAGGCATCCGATTTCTTACCAGTTGTGAAAGGAGTTCCTCAAGGATCTATTTTAGGACCCTTAATGTTTATAATATATACTTCAAATTTTTGGAAATCTATTAAGACTTGCAAAATAAAAATGTTTGCAGACGATTCCCAACTGCTGCATTCGTTTAGTCCCGATAATTATAAAGAAAGTGTGAGTGATATTAACAACGACCTCAATGCAATAAGCCTGATATCACGACAGCACTCTCTAATTATCAACCCCCAAAAATCACTTGTAATTTTGTTTGGAAAAAAATGTTTCATTTTTACTTCCTTTTACGATAAAGGAAGTATTGGATTCACCCCAAAAATTCGAAATTGAGTTTTCAACAGATCTTCACGTTTTAGAGTCCCCTGATCCCAAAAAACATATTTTTTTTCATTGGTCTGTGTGTCTGTCTGTCTGTCTGTGTGTCTGTCTGTGTGTCTGTCTGTGAACAGAATATCTCAAAAACGAAAAGAGGTATGGCGTTGAAACTTCATATATAAGTTTTGTGTACTATGTAGATGAGACAGCAAGCTTTTGAAGAAAATCGCATAACCGGAAGTAGGTGTTGTCTCTTGTGATTTTTCAGTTTTTTTCGATTTTTTCAAAAACGGCTCTAACGATTTTTTTCAAACTTTACATTTTTATTACATT
Organism: Agriotes lineatus; assembly: GCA_940337035.1. NCBI lineage: Eukaryota > Metazoa > Arthropoda > Insecta > Coleoptera > Elateridae > Agriotes > Agriotes lineatus. The sequence goes on along the minus strand of CALNHX010010315.1, from coordinate 11,249 downwards.
TTTAATGTGCATTGACGTGAGATAAATCATTTTCCAGTTGAATACTTCTAAAGTGGGTTTCTTTTGTTTTTTTTCTATTTTTTTTATTAACTCCTATTTTAAATAGAACACCCGGTATATTATTACATTTTTGAATTCTGCTTAAGATTTTAGAGAAAATTTGTCTCTTCAACTAACGCTCTATTTTGTACCGTTTTTGTAGAATTCGTAATTTTTGAAAATTTTTGACAAATGCTTAAAAATTAAAAATTAAATTTTTTACTAATTATAAGATCACTGTAAAAGGAAGTTGTGTGAGTGTATCACACCAGATTTTTATCTGATGAAATTAGCGTGACGATTGACGGTATTCCCATTCCCATTAAGCAAGAACCTAAGAACTTAGGTCTCATCATGGACAATACGTTTAGGTATGAAAAACATGTCAATAACTCAATTAAAAAGAGCTTTCAAGCTCTAAAATTAATTTATCCTCACAGACACGATTTATCGACAGAAACTAAATCCTTGCTTTGTAATTCATTGGTTCTATATCATTTTTCCTACTGCAGCGAAATTTATGGTTCATCCATTACCCAGGATATTGCTAATAAAATACAAAGAGTTCAGAATTCGTGTTTACGCTTGATATACGGAATAAAAAAATTTGACCATATTTCTCACAAATTAACAGATTTGCGATGGTTAAATATGCATAATAGGCGTCATTTACAATTTGCTACTCTTTGTCACAAAATTATTACAACAAAGCTGCCGGCTTACTTATATAATAAAATAACGTATAGGACTGATGTCCATTCCATAAATGTAAGATCCAAAGGCATAATATCTCCACCTACACATAAAACGACCTTATTTGAGCGTTCGTTTCAATACCCAATTTATAAAACCTACAATAATCTCCATCCTACGTTTAAGCAACATAATTTAAGAACACTTAAAGTTAATATGCGTGACCATCTATATAAATTGCAGATAAGATAACAAATGTAAATGAAACCTACCATTAATTTTAAAAAGTTGTGGACTACTAACATTGTATAATCACAGAATCTTTTATCTTTTATTTTAGTTTTTTTTTAAATTTTTTTGTTCAAAATATTTTTATTTTTTTTACTTTTAGATGTATATTGGTATTTTCTTAATTGTATATTCTCGATTACTCCAGGGTTTAATGGAAGATCAAAGGTGGTCATCCACCTATTTGAATTAAATCCTTGCGATTTCTCAATTGTGCGACACTTTAATTATTTGTTTTGTATATGGTTATGTAACTATTGAAAAATAAATGCATTATTATTATTATTATTATATAAAAGACCTGACTACAGCTATAGAAGAACAAGGTCATAGAGTAATAAAAATCACAAATATTCTACAGTCAAATACGAAAAAACCATTGCCTTTGTTTCACGTAGAACTGCAACAAAACGAAACAACAAAGTCATTTACAAAATCAAACACCTATTGCATATTGTAATAAACTTCGAGCAACCGCATAAAAAACGAGACATAGTACAGTGTACTAGATGCCAAACACACGCGCACACAAAAAACTATTGTTTTAAAAATCCCAAATGTGTTAAATGTGCGGGGAACCATCTCACAAATGCATGTACGTGAACTAACAAAACAACAAAGACGTTAAATGTGCAAATTGCCAAGGTAACAGTTGCAACAGAAGTTATACCCAAAGCTCAGACCAAAAAGAAACGAACACAAAATTCAACCAAACATAACCTACGCACAAGTAATTGGAACAAATACGCAACAACGTCAAGTATCTACAATTATTCAACCACAGAACCCCACATTGCAACAGCAGCAAAGCAACAAACTAGAGGAAATAATGGTCCAATTGATGGGTAGAATGGATACAATACTAAATTTACTCAAAGCCCTCGTAAGCAAGCTCAATTAATGCCTTGCGAATTCAAAATAGGAATATGGAGCGCCAACGGCTTGGCTCAAAGAAGCCAAGAACTCAAAGTCTTTTTGACACTACACGATATCAATGTGATGCTAATCCAAGACGCATTTTACCAGAATAAGTTACCTAAACATTCCTCGATATACAGTTTATAGCACTCAACACCCAAACGGCACAGCCCACGAGGGGACGGCAGTAATCATTAAGTCAGCCATAAAACATGAAAATTTTAAATTTAAAAGAGATCACATTCAGACAACTATCATCACGGTAGAAGATTGGCATGGACCACTTACAATCGCAGCTATTTATAGCCCACCTAAACATACAATTAAGCAAAGTCAATACACTGATTTTATTGAAACCCTAGGCCGTAGATTCTTGGCAGGTGAAGATTATAATGCAAAACACCCGTGATGGGGATCTAGATCGCAAACACCAACGCCAAAAGGACGACAGCTATATGAAGCTATGATAAAAAGACAACTAGTCGCACTATCAACCGGCGAACCGACCTACTGGCCAACAGACCGCAGGAAAATACCTGATGTTATAGACCTCAGCGTGATGAAGGGTATCACCACACAGTATGCAAAAATTGAGTCATGCTTGAACCTCACATCTGACCACTCTCCCTTAATTGTCACTTAAAAACGCTTAAAAACTCCCGCCCGCTAGGCTCCCAGGTCTTATCCCTCTGACGGGAGGGATCCCAGTTAAACATAGCTCAGGGAATTCGACGATCTCAGAGCACAACCATGATTCTAGAATTTGTTGGCTAAAACTGAAGTGCGATGTTGCCAAGGTTAACACAACCTTCGAACGATAATAACTTGGGTTACAAAACGCAGGTAGACAACATATCTCATTGTCCCTTAGCCAAAACATTGAAAATACGCCGACTTTATAAGTACATAATTCCTAATACGTTTGCATCAAGTAACCGTTGCTTTGAAATATAGCAATTATTTGTTTTTATCGTGGTTTTTGTTTGTATACCTACCTAATTCTTTATAATTGCAATCGCAAAACAAAATAAAGCACACTATAATGCGAAATACGCGCGAAATATGCGTTGCCACGTTTGCGATTTGTGGTTTTATATTATAAAGTGAAGGGCATTTAAAATCTGTTAAAGGGTTGCTGCAATCTCACGTCGTCAAATGTTTCTAGTGCTATATGCTCTTTGATCTCACTAAAAACTCCAGATAATTTTGATCATCTGAACCAACAAATACAAAAAGCAGCTTGGGAGGCCACACCAAATAAAGACACACCGGAAAAGCGAGCTGACTGTTCAAGAAACGTCAAAACAAAAATTATGGAGAAAAGAATATTACGAAAAACATGTCAACAAACACGAGCACCCCATGATAAAGCAAAATTAAACAAAATCATAAAGGAACTAAAAACATTAATTACGGAAGAACAAAGCACCGCAATCGTTGAATATCTCCGAGGGCTTTCAGGAAATGAGCCAACAGAATACTCGATGTGGAAAGCAACAAAAAAGATCAAAAAACCGCAGCAACATATTCCTCCGTTAAAAGCAGAAGACAATCAATGGGTTAGAAGCACCCAAGAGAAAGCCGATCTTTTTGCCAAATATCTAAAGAAAGTATTTGAGCCGTTCCCCAGCTAATTGACAGAAGAAGAGGAAGTGGAAATACACCAATACCTAGAAACTCCTTTTCAAATGGAACCACCTATCAAGAAATTTACAATAAATGAGGTTTGTAATATCATACAAAATGACCTAAATACAAAAAAAGTCACCTGGACATGACCTCATTACAGGTAAAATCCTAAAAGAGCTGCCACTAGAAGCGATAAGTTAGATAACATTATTGTATAATGCAGTAATTAGATTGAACTATGTCCCCACACAATGAAAAGTTGAGAAATTATTGTAACGGCCTGGCGATCAGACCGCTGCCGAGACTGTCTTGGAGCCAGCTGCGGGCAGATGAGTCATGTTCCAGACGCCTGGAGAAGCGACCTTGCAGCCAGATGCAAGGGATGACTCACGCTTTCGGAAACACGCCCGAGCTCAACACATGCATTTGCCGGAATATACGAGCGAAATCTGGAACGCTCTAGACGGAAATTATTCGGATATAAATACGTGTCAGCAGGAATCGACAGTCAGTTCTCAACAAACTCGAAAGGCGTAAGCTGCTACATAAATAGACGCGTATAGAATAGCCACATAAATAATTGATGTTTAATCCAGTGTAAATAAATAGAGTGTATAAGCATAGGTATAAATCATTACTGTTAAGCCGTATATAAATAATAAATTAATTAATGTATCGTTGTTAGAAACACCAGTTGTCGTAGACACTTTTTTTAGTTCAGTTTTGGAACAATTTGTGATGTGCTTTTCTCCATCGGCGATGCTTTTTAAAAACCCATAAACTTTAAAGATCACTGCACGCTTTTGTGAACGTAGCCCGTTTCCACTTCCCAACTTTGACGTAGCGGAATGTAGTTTAACAATAAAAAAAAAACAAAAAAACAAATTGAGCACCTTGTACACTTACAAAGCTATGCAACAAAACTAAGTACTGCAGATTAGACATTTTTGTGTTATATGCATTTCCTAAGTTATTTATTTTCCCTAATTATGATCTCATTAACAAATTATTACATTAGAATTCCAACGCCATAAAGCTACAAAAGAAAATATTACGTCGACAGCACATGTTGAACCAAAGTGTACTCTTTACCCCACTTGTACAGCAACTTATGCGCAACCTACCACTTTTTCTCTTTACTGGCTGCGTCTACAGTACCATACCTGTTTTGTACTAGTTATCACGGTAACACGTATTTATTTTGTTAGTTGCTATGGGTTATGGACTATTTTATTTACTAGAGAATAAAGTAGCATTTTATCCACACTCAACGTTAATACCTATGTTACTTTATCATGGAGATTTTCGTAGATAAAATATAGGTTTACAAGTAGGTATTGGAACTTTTTTTAACTGACAACAACGTACGCCTTCAAAAACCATAACCATAAATTGAAAACAACATAACCAAAGTACAAAATTTTATTTCTTATTAGTAGCACTAAAGTTTTCAGCACAAACAGCTACTGAAGGTTGTTCAAGTCTCGGTTTATCTTCTAACGTACAATCCACGTTAAATTCACAGAACCGGTTGTTCAAGTCTCGGTTCATCTTCTAACATACAATCCACGTTAAATTCACAGAACCATTAACTAATCATGAATAACACCAACAGCTACCACTAAATTTTGATGACTGATCATAATATGTCAAACATAGAAAACTGTTGCCTGAAAATGTATTCCACGGTACTTCCATAACGTCCATCTGTGGGTACCAAACTTCTAAAAATAAAGGTTTTCTCTTTATACGCTTTAACCCCATCTTCTCAAAGTTGCAACTAGAAAACTTGTTAGTAGTAAGATCCCAACACCATGTCAAATTGCAGAAAAATTTTTGAAAATTTACAACACAAAATTAAGTGTTCCTTCAATTCTCTAAAAACTAACAAATGCAGCGGAATTGTCACAGGGGAGTTATCAAAAATTGCCACATTTCACTGGTGAGAAGAAATTGTGACATAATTCGCACCTCATTTATCAAATTTCGAAAATTGCAGTGTTTTGATTGGTTGAAATTTTATGCGCGGAATAGTCAAAAGAATGAGCTTTCAATATATGCAATTTTTTTATTTGTATCCATGGCCTGCTACTAACAATTAACAGAACAGCCCTCATACATTCATTACTTTATTGTTACGTGGTTGTAATAGTTTAGATGTAAGAAACCGTACAAAAATTATTTTTATTTTTAAAAATAAATATATAAGATATTGAAGCTATTGTTATAACTTACTAGTGTATTTGTTTAAAAAAGTATTTATTAGTGGCGCAACAGTTTGTGGTTTGTTACTGTGAACATCATGATTACCTTTCACTGTTCTAATAATACAGTTTTTATTCCTCTTACGCATTTCTTTCACAAACAATTTCATGTACTCAAGCATCGGTATGGAGTCAGAAGCAAAAATAATCAGGATAGGACACATAATTGGACATCTCTTAATTAATTTATCTGCAAAACCTTCCCCGTAAAAGATACTAACTGTAGCTTTCAAACGAATGTCAGTGGAAAACCTGAATTTGCCATTCTCCACGGGAATCAATGACCGTTTTAGAAGTGGCTCTGCTGCTTCCTTAGACAACTCCCCATATATCCTTCCCTCAAGCTGCCTCTTTAAAGCTTCTTCATAAGTATATGAAGGGGGTGCTCTTGTGACCAATTTGTGATTTATCTCAATCACATCTGCAATGCGTCCAGTAATGAACTGCTTTACATAGTCGACCGTAACTGGATAAAAACTTAGTGCATCCAGTAAAATTAGCTTTGAAACACACTTGGGGTATAACTGGGTAAATAACATTGCCGTTTGTCCACCCCAACTGTGCCCAATAATCATTAATTTTTCCCTGTTTAAGTGATCTATTACATATTTACAGGTGAGAATGCTGTGAATTGTATGTATGGGTATATGCGGAGGATAGTGACTCGACTTTCCATGTCCTGGTAGATCGATACAAACATAGTAGAATGTGTGTGGCAAGTAAGGTATTAATCGATCAAATGAGCCTGCGTTGTCAATTAATCCATGCACCATTAGAATTAAAGAATTGCAATCCTCTCCCCATGCTTTTGCTATAAACATAATGTAAATGCATAAATTTTTAGCTTGAGCTGGCCATAACCTCACTTACCTGCAATAAATCCCCATGGAACTGGTATTTTTAACTCTTTTACTTGCATTATGGTAAAGTATTAATATGTGCAAACAATTTTTCTAGTTGTTAGTTATATTACTTAACACAAACAAACGTAATACTCATAAGTATCATTGTTCATATATGCCCTAACCTATCTACAAACATACCTAATTATCATTATCATTTAGAACGACCAAATTCCAAATATTTACAGGTATAAATATAAAGTATGTGATCTTTTTTCTTGTTTTGCAACTAGGTGTGTGTACAAAATAACAATAAATTGATACAGTGCCTAAAGAGTAACGCTAATGATTTTCAGTGTTAAATTATAACTCGGATTAAAAAATTATCTAATAGGTATACAGAGTACGACAATGATGCGGGGAAGATATTTCTAAAAATATGACAGTTACATAAAATTTCCTTATATACACAAAAGTTGTGAATACGAAGATGGCAGAATAAAATATATTTTTATTATATGGGGTAGTTCAAAAATGTGGCAAATCAAACCTTTTTACTTCCTTTTACTACTATAAAGGAAGTATTGGATTCACCTCAAAAATTCTAAATTGAGTTTTCAACAGATCTTCACGTTTTAGAGTCCCCTGATCCCAAAAAACATATTTTTTTTCATTGGTCTGTGTGTCTGTCTGTCTGTGTGTGTGTCTGTGAACAGAATATCTCAAAAACGAAAAGAGCTATGGCATTGAAACTTCATATATAAGTTTTGTGTACCATGTAGATGAGGCAGCAAGCTTTTGAAGAAAATCGCATAACCGGAAGTAGGTGTTGACTCTTGTGATTTTTCAGTTTTTTTCGATTTTTTCAAAAACGGCTTTAACGATTTTTTTTAAATTTTACATTTTTCTTACATTTTTAATGTGTATTGATGTGAGATAGGTGATTTTCCAGTTGAATACTTCTAAAGTGGGTTTCTTTTGTTTTTTTTCTATTTTTTTTATTAACTCCTATTTTAAATAAAACACCCGGTTGATTATTACATTTTTGAATTCACCTTAAAATTCTAGAGAAAATTTGTCTCTTCAACTAACACTCGATTTTGTACCGTTTTTGTAGAATTTGTAATTTTTGAAAATTTTTAACAAATGGTTAAAAATTAAAAATGAAATTTTTGACTAATTATAAGATCACTGTAAAAGGAAGTTGTGTGAGTGTATCACACCAGATTTTTTATAGAAGAAATTGCTTAAAAGTTTTATGTTGAAACACTAATCATTTTAATATGTATGGGTCTAACGTTAACTATTTTGGAGATATTAATAATAATTATACGCAAAAGATGCTGATTTTCAGGCTTTGCTGCAGGTGGAACAGAAAGCAATTAAATAAGTAAGTAAAAATTACCCAAAAATGATGTTTCTTGTGTGAAATGGTTACTCTGGGTGTTAATGCTGTACGTTACTGAGTGATCAAAATCTGCAAATTTAATAATTTCTAATTTTTTAAAACGAAATAGGTACCCAGTATTAATTAAATTTCTTTTGATATTTTATTCATGTATAAGTAGGTCTACACACCGATGATATACAGCTTGAGCTGTCATTCATTTCTATTTTGCGCATCCTCTATTAATAAAACCTCGTTATTGCTTGGATTTCTCATCCCTTTTTTCGAGGACTGAACATTCTGTGTGACCATCTATTTTCATCCATATGAAGGAGGTGTCCAAATCATTTTAATCCTCTCAGTTCTGTTCTATCCAGTACCATTTCTTCAGCTTGCATTATCCTTCTAAATTTTTTGTTAGGGATGCGTTTTCTTCTCGAAATACCTGCACTTTGCCTTAAATAATCCATCTCCACTTTATTTAATGTTCCGACATTTTTATTTTTTACAAAAACCTTCATATACGAAGTATATAGTACATAGAGACTTTCCTATATTATAGGTACTTCTCCATTTTAATTGATGTAAGCTTGTGTCACCAAGTTCAGGTACTCTATAAGATTTTACTTTGTTCAATGATTAGTGGTTTCTGTTGGAACAAATCCGTCGTTAGTAATTATTGTACCTAGATACTTAATCTAGCTACGAAAGTTACTAGTACATATTCAGTCTTGTTGGTGTTCACCTTAAGGCCCATTTTTCATTTGTTCGATATAATAATAACTTTATTTATTTAGCTTCAAGCAATACGTAATATAAAAAATAATACATTTAAATTACTTATTTATTATGTAGATAACTTATTTATCCCTCTACATATCTCCCCGAAAATTAAAGTAACTTCATTCAATTAAGACGTACCTACATACAGTGCCCGCCAAAAAGTCGGCATTAATTTTGTATTCTCTATTTTGTATTTTGTATTTTCTTTTTCTGTAAAGGACTATGTCCGTTTATTATTGAAATAAATAAATAAATATGGGGAAAAAATTTATTTTTGATTTTTCAAAAAACTTTTTATGTCAATAATTTGCGCTTGCCTAAAAACCTATTTAGCGTCTATCATATACACTGAGTGATTTTTACTTGTTTAGAAAATAGAGTTTTTCGAAATTGTCAAAATCCAAAAAGTGCTATTTTTCAGAAATTAAGTAAGATTTCAATGAGATTTTTTTAAAGTGTGTTATTTTTAACTAACTGATCAATCTCAAGGCCAGAAAACACCTATTTTTGTAACTTGAGCTAAAAATTCATTTTTAAATTTTTGAAATATTTTTCAAAATTTGACATACAAAGACATAATATTAAAGTTCATTTTTTATGTTAACACTTTAAAGATTTATAATTGTGGAAAATAATATAAAATGTTATTTACCGAAAAGTAGTATGTTTGCATTATTTTTACGTTTTTTATGCAAGGGGCCTTTTATTAGAAATATTTTTCAATTCTAATTAATATCTATATAAATGGCTTCTAGAAATTCTAATCTAGCCCTATTAACTAATTACTATTACAAATATCATGTAAATGTTCTTTAACATTTTTAGTTGTCAGGTGACATCAGAACACAGATGATATTAAGACGGTTTAGAAGAGAGGATAGGCAACACACCATACTAGCTAAAATATTTACTAAAAGTTTAAACTTAAAAAGATTACGTTTACAAAAATTACTTTAAAATGCAGCTCGCTAATTCAATATACTTTTGGACAGTAGATAATGATATGTTATGATTTAGTTTCTTAAAAAAATCAAATTGTTTATACAAGCCAATTACTTATTTTCATATTATTGAAATATAAACTTAAATTTGCAGTTAGTGATGAAACCTTATCCATACCTTTATTCCTGTAGTTGGTTAAAATTGAATAATATCTAGAAACTGATTTCAGCTAAACCCATATCCTAGAAATATTGACTAATCAATATTGTCGAAAACGATTTCTGACAATTTCTAGAAACTCTATACAGAAAGGTTAGGCAACACACTTTTAATTTGGCGTACTACGCGCAATAAGCTTGTAATTTGATGTATCTACCTGGCACGGGCGGGAATTACAAGATCTTTTATCTTTTAATCCCTTCTGCTTTCGTGTGAAAGCGGTATTTAGTAATTTCACTAAGATATCTTACAGTTGGTTTTCACATATACAGTGAGAATAATGTAAGACTGTACATGGCTGAACTATGCAAAATTAGACATAGGGAATTTACTTAATGTTACCATGTTGTTTGTAAACAAAATAACAGCACGCAGTGACTATAGAAACTAATTGAAACTGGATGATTTCATTATAATTTCAAAACCGTCGATTGTTACTAGCATGGGTACATTGATTAATGCTAAAATAAAGTTGTCACTGTATAGTCTTACATTATTCATACTGTATATGGACCTTTTTAAATATTTTTGCACAAACGGGAATAAACAATATTTTACTTCCTCAAAATAAGGAGTAAAGTAAGCGTTTATTTCCATGCAATTTAAAATCACTATGGAAACTAAAGAATAGTGCAAATATAACAAATGTCAATACGTTTATTATACAGGGTGAGGAAAAGTTACTCAATATGGATACAACATTTTTATTGTCTATTTTTCAAATAAAAGTTACTAGGAAAAAAGTAAATATATCCATAACCTAGAGTTTCTCTTCGCGCATGCAACTTTAATTTTGAAAATAAGAACATTACTTTTTTACATTTTCAGATTCACCAAAAAAGTATAAGTCTGTTTCATGCAAAAAGTTGCATGCTGCTGCGCTTACACATGATCACGTAAGATAAAATCAAGGTCACGGCTATGTCCGTTCGTACAAAAAATGTATGCACCTCGGGAGTAGTGTGTTTTAGTTTCTTGCATAAATGTTTGTGAAGGGACTAAAACGCCCGCTTTACTCCTTTGGTGCAAAAATAACTATTATTGAAAAGGCTAGGTAATAGTCGCAATAACAACATTAGTAACAAAATAATCTAAATTTAATAATTAAGGTTTAATGGAAGTTACAAATTATATTACAAACTAATAATGATATTTATTTATTCTAAATTTTACTACTTTCACCTCACAATAAAAAGCCTTGCGTGCTTAGTTCCCTCAGGACGGAAGACCACAAGGCTCAAGAAA
>CALNHX010010314.1:0-41421 GCA_940337035.1 Agriotes lineatus | reverse complement strand
GGTACCTTTTGCATCGCCCTGCAATGATATACGAGGGGCAAAAGATCAGGCAATGCACATCATCAATGACATAATTGGAAGTGATAAGTCTTACCAAGTTTAGAACAACAACCGAATAGATTTTCAATAAATAATAAGTTTAAAACAATAAATTCTCAATGAATGATTAAAAATGTTACTTCGTATATTCTGTAAACAGACAAATTTTAAAGTTTGTATGTTGTCAGGACATTTTTGATTTGACGAACGTGCGGCTATTACCGTATTTTTCTAAATTACGGCCCCACTTGTATATGGGTTTTTCGAATGTTTCCGCTTGAATTTAAGCATCCCGAATTATTTCGCTTACATTTGACGGCCTGAAATGTACTAATTTGGTGTTTCTCGGCTTTCGATCTGTTGGCGCGCTAGGTTTAGCCGTTGTGAAAATATAGATTTTCTCTGCAGATTAATTTATCATTTATCGAGCGCGCGTCTGTCTGGCGCTGCTTTTCGAGGCAGTTTGCATCCGGCATCTGAAGGGCAGTTAGTCTTTGTGTTGGTGCAGCCCTGCGGCGTCGCCCCAGTCGGAGACCGCGTCGCGAGGCAGGTACGACGTCTTGTTTTATTGAGTGTCTTACCGGCTAAAATTTTAGGCGGTTTAGTCTGTGTGCAAATTACATTTGGCCATGCGTTACGCATCTTGCTGTGTGAGCGTGAGTGACCGCGTGCGAGTGTCAATTATCGTAAGTCTTTTGGGTCTCGAATTTGCCGTTGGAGTAGCAGACTTTTATTTCGTCGATGAGACGGATTCCTTTGTTGGAGGACTCATTAGCGGTGTTTGGTGATGGCGAAGCTATCGCTGTACCATTCTGCCTTCCGTGCAAACTTCGCATTCCGTCTCGTATGGATCAATTCCCTAGGTGTTCAGCTCCCGCAGTGTCCGCAGTCCGTTGAGATGTCGCAGTATTTTCGTCCCGTCTCGTCCTATGCAGTATCTGCGGACGATGGCCGTTGCGGCGGCATGAGGACATCAGTTATCGCACCACCAAGCTCCTTACAGGTACCATTTATATTGTTTATTAACGTTTAATGTGCAGTTTCACATATATACAGTGTGTTGCGTCCAATTATCGAACAGTTGTTGTAACGTCTTAGTCATTTAGCTTTGATTGTGTACCTTTTTTAATTGTCAAACCGTTACAATTGTGTTTCTGTTATTTACAGTTCATTTACCGTCAGCTAATATAGTTTAATGTCGCCCTTTAGCACCGCTACTTGTCGATAGTTTAGTATTTATATCGTTTTACAAAATTCATGTCAATTTACCGAATTTATGTTAATAGTTTTAAGACGTTGCGCAATTACCGAACTGCCGCATATATATTTCAGATTTTCATGTGCTTTCTTATATACAGATTCAAATATTTTGTGTCAATACATATCATGTTAATTTAACTGTGGTTTCCTTTGTTATTGTGCATGCGACTTGTGTATTTAATTTTTCAGTTGTAAGATGAGTTTGGCCAGTTGCTCAAGTAGATTTTAAAAAGGTAAGTCCGATTATGCTGAACCGGCTTGTTGTCCACAGTACTGCCAAGTTTAAAGTCGTAAGGTGAACTCTTCATATGCTTCCCTGTTCCTCAGTGAGTTTACCTGTGCATTCTCGTTTATCGTGATGGAATTGTGGTGGCGTTCAATCGATTTAGATCTGTTACCGTTCATTAGGCCATTACCCTTGTGTTATCTCGTGTTGGACCACCCAATTGTATTGTTACATCGCTTTTTACATTTTTTTAATGAATTTCTTGTTCAGTGTGGCTTATTATTTGTTATTGTGTATAAACATTTTTTATCGCAGTGAAAACGTCGAAATCATAATTTAAATACGAGAAATCAGCTGTGAAGTAATCCATTCGTTTACGATTTTTTGTAGGTGGCGGAGCGACAAATAAACGCCAACCGACGTCAACATAATCTACAAAAGTTGGTTAAAATATAATTTCACGATTTCTTGATTTAAAAGAAACATATTGCACCTCTCGGCACTGAAGTTAATTTTTATCCCTCATGTAACATATTTGCTTTAGCCCTAAGGGCGTCGACAATAAAACCCACATTCGTGATAAAAAGTTAAACTTCAGTGCCTCGGTAGACATATCACTATTTATGTTTCACGTTAGTTTGGCGAAAACGCGAAAAGCTTTGTGCTAACAATTGGAAGTTTTTCCGAAACTGTTAATTGCTTCAATTATTTCGAGATGGAGCTTTACCGTCGTACCATTGTTATTTATTATAGAGTTATCAATGTATTACAGCTAAGTGTAGAAATCCTGTAGAAAGAGTATATTGCAGACAGTGAAAATAAACCAAGGTATTTGGAGCCCAAAACGAAAAAAGGTTTTGAGATAGCCTGTACTAAACATCCATAATTTTTGACAAAGTGGCAATTCGGTATGTTATTTATGAAATGTATTAAGAGGGTAAAGTAGGTAATCGTTATTACATTATTAATTGTTATACAATGGAAATACTGGAATTTGTAGAACAGCACAATACTTTACAATGATTGCTACGAACAGTTAAAGAAAGGGTTTGATAAGTTCTTTACATAATATTTTAAAAGAAATTGGATTTATTTAGAAAAATACGACCCCAAAGAAGATGGCGAATTGCAACAAATTTCAAGCTGGAGTGTGAACTTTTTAAAACAATTTAACAAGAATTTGAAACGAATAAATCCACTCCAATGTGTGTATTTGGATGAAACATAGATTTTTCTAAATGTTTCTGTTAGCAGATTCAGAAAATGGTAAACGAGCCATTGAAATGCGTAAAATTTTTTTCTTGAATATCATAAATTGCTGTTCAATACAATAATGAACTCATATTCATATTGAGTCAATCAACGCGTTAAATAAAGTCTGCATAATAAAGCTACTGTATGTAAGGGTACTTAGAAGCACGGAACATGGTACCAAATATGCTCTCCTTCTTAGAAGAACACCGCACTTTATACACAAAATATATCTCAACAAATTTGAAATTTGGTGTGTGGCAGTTTTAAAACTAGTAATTATTACATACAGTGAATTTATTTTAACGCGCAATGTGGTATTCCCGTTTCCATGAGGACTTGATTGTTACTATTGGTTTCTAAGGGTACGCCACGCCATGTGTAAATGCGTTTATTTTAAAATGCAATATATTTATGGTAGCATCTGAAAACTGCTAGTTTAATTATGAAAGTCAGTCCCTAGGTATGAGATTATTTGTAAAATGGTAAAAATACCTAATTATTAAAAACATACAAAGATGAATTTAAGTATAAAATAGAACAACATAATTATTCAAAGGCTTATTTAGTAAATTTGCGGATTAGAATTCAAATCCAGTTAAACAATTCAAATTATAAGAAACAGAAAGGGGCTAACATATCTGTATTATTAAAAATAACAACGAATTTTTATTTAAAAAATGTACATGTAAAAAGTTTGTAAATAGTAAAATTTGAAAATAAATCCATATTAAAATGAATTTTCTGATTTACAATGGTATAAAAGGTATGAGTGGTTGACATGGAAAAATAAATGACTACGAAATAAAAATTTAAAACAAACTATATAATATTTGAAAATTATAATACGACTACTGGAGCAGAAATAAAAATAATGGCATCTTATAAATTGGATAAAAGGCATTGCATTGATTGGTAGTGGACCTCATCGAGCTTCTTGTTGAAGTAGACATCTTATGAATTGGATAAAAGGTATTGCAGTCACTGGTGGTGGATTTCTTCGAGCTTTTTATTGAAAGTTGTAGACATCTTGTGAATTGGATAACAGGCATTGCAGTTACTGGTAGTAGACCTTATCAAGCTTCTTGGTGGAAGTAGCAAGTATCCTGTCATATTTGGATGGAGGACGTTGCAGTTACTGGTAGTTGATTGCATCTATACTTGGGTTGAAAGTAAGGTTTTTGCTGCTGACCGGGAGATTGCAATGTTGAGTTAAGAGGCTGTACTTGCATGGGTGTCCCAGAACTTCTGTGAGCAGACGGAGTACGCTTGGTTTACTGAAGTAGCTGATTGGAGTGCTTGGACAAGTAACAACTACATGTATTTGTTAAAAGTAAAAGTTATAATAAAGTGAATAAGATATTTAAAAGAACTATTTACATTTTCCGTGTTTTTCAAATTATAAGAATTGTAACAAATATGCTTTCAACTGACTTTCCACTTTCATAGTTTTTGACGTTGACAGTTGTAGAACTGTCATATATTTTTTTAAGTAAGTTTATTCTACTAAACTGCTTTCAAGTGTAATAATTTTTGATAATGCATGAACATAACCTGAGTTCAGAGCGATAGTTCTGCTGGAGCTAGAATATTTAATAAACTCAATACCTAATCAATAATCTTATATCAAATATTTTACGTAAATTCATCTAAAACAGAAATTTGTTATAATCTAAAAAATAATAACATACAGGCTTATATAGTCTTTGATCTACCCGAAAAAGGCAAAGTCTAGGGGTATAGCAATGTGGACGGTAGTTTTATTGAAAAAGAAGTATCACAAATAACAGGAGGAAATGTAACATTTAATGATTTAATAACCCACATACTTGCTGTAAACTGAAGTCTTTATACCAATTAATCAACAAAATTCCTTCCTCCGTAGAATATATTGTTTTTACATACTCAGTAACGTTTCCATATTGCATTTTAAAATAATCGCATTTACACATTGCGCGTTATAATAAACTCTTTATATATAAGCAATAATGTTTTGCAATGTAATCAGTGTTGTTCTGATTTCTTTTTGCACCAATGTAGCCCGAATTCAAGTATGCTTGTTTTAAGGTAAACATGTAGTACTTTAAGGTAAACTGTAGCCCATGATTGACTTGAGCAGCAGGTTCTTTATTCATCGTTGTTTTGCACGACTGTATAAAATAAAATACATATTTTCTGATTTTCCAAATTAATAAATAATTTGGTGAATAAAAATCATTGAAATCGTTATTAAGTAAGTGTGGTCAAACTATTTGTGTAACGTCATCTTCGCAGTTATGACGTACATTACCTGATATTTTGTCTCTGGTATATACATTTTAGAAGTATTCCACTGGAAAATCACCTATCTCATATCAATACACATTAAAAATGTAATAAAAATGTAAAGTTAAAAAAAATCGTTACAGCCGTTTTTGAAAAAATCGAAAAAAACTGAAAAATCACAAGAGTAAACACCTACTTCCGGTTATGCGATTTTCTTCAAAAGCTTGCTGTCGCATCTACATAGTACACAAAACATATATATGAAGAGTCAACACCATACCGCTTTCCGTTTTTGAGATATTCTGTTCACAGACAGACACACAGACAGACAGACAGACAGACAAACAGACCAATGAAAAAAAAATATGTTTTTTGGGTTCAGGGGACTCTAAAACGTGAAGAACTGTTGAAAACTCAATTTCGAATTTTTGGGGTGAATCCAATACTTCCTTTATTGTAAAAGTAGTAAGTAAAAAATAGGAATATAAAATTGGAGGGAAAAAGCGAGGAATGCAAACGAATGGAAAAGAATTACAAAGCTATGCGCCTGTAAGGCCTGTTAAAGCTGCACATATACAGCATTAACCACTACTTTATTGTACTGTTACAGCTTTAGAACACCTACAGCTATGGGAACTGCACGGCCATATTCACAATAGTTGACCTGTCAAAAGTGGCGTTTGTGATGTAAAAATTGATTTTCCACTAAACATTTTCAAATTACGATGAGCGAATGCGAAGGGCCGATTTTATATGTAATTGTCGTTGGATTTCATCACAAAAAAGGTTGCCAAGTGAGTACCCGCCAAGCAGAACTCTTAAGGCTGCCTGACAGTCGTTTAAACAGAACAAACCTGTAACAAGTTTTTATAATTCTTGTGTAGGTGGAATATTCTTTTCCGGCATTGGTGCCGGACGCGCCCAATGAGTGCCCCCCTGGTTGGAAATACTTGCCTACACTTGCTCTTCCAGATGGATCACACAATTACGACGAAGACACAGCGTATTTCCACCTTCCGAGCCTCACGGACCCCAAGAGGACGGTATATGGAATTTCCTGTTACCGACAAATACCCGTTGAGGTAATTAGCTGAAAATTAGTTGCAGCCACATAATCTTACCTGTTTCAGAAAATTAAAAATCGTACTGCCGACATAACACGGGGAACAGTGCAGAAATCGGTATGTGTCCTTAGTAAACTGCCTTTATACGGACACATACAAGTGAAAATGGCGCTTATTACTCACGCTTATTTCGACGAAGGGGATTTTAGTAAAGTTTCACTCTTGGAGGATACTTATCACCATTTAAACTCGGTTTTGCTTCAGAACGAACTGTCTACGCAAACATTTGTAGGTGTGTATAATTATGTTTTTAATAGAGCTGATATAAACACTTTATTCGATTTAACCAGCTAATAAATAATCCATTTTTAATGCTTTTAGGTTTGTCTGCAAGAGACTTTATTTTACAATGGAGGCATAAAGCTTTGTTATTATTTAAATTGTTGCTGTTAGAGAAGCGAATTATTTTTTATCGATCTCCCGTTCAATCACTTTGTTCGACTATTTTAACACTGCTGTCTCTGCATCCACTTATGATAGAAAAAGGATTGGAACAATCTGCATGTGTGAAGTATGTATTTAAACTATTTAAAAGTTTAAGACTAAGCCAAAAATGTTATAGATTGTCGCGACCCATGTCGCCTATGCCGGATTTTTCCGACGAAGATAGCCCCAATTCTAGCCCTAAAATTAGTTCCCCCAGTTCAGAAATCTGTAAGAGCAGAACTAACCACATTCCTGTAGATAGTAATTCAGTTCCTAGTTCTGTAGATAGTAGGCAAAACGTAAAAAGTGCAAACGACGCACGTAGCAGTAGAGATCTGGACATAGTGAACGCAAATGTCGATTCGGAGATCAGCACCGAAATCGGGATCGAGGTTACAGAGTCGGACAACTCTTCAAACCCAATGATTTCGACAAGTCCAACTTGTGCCGTGATGTGAGTTCCGAAACTGTAGGCGAAAACATCCAGAACAGCATGAACCAGCTGGCGCAGATAAATGTCGAAAGCTGCGGCCTGCCGCTGCCGCTGTTCACCAAGGGCTACCTGTGTCTTCCTTACTTGTCCTTGCCCTACCTTGATTTGCTGAGCGATGTGAAAGTGCGTGGGTACGTGGTTGGTGCCACCAATGTGCTCTTCAAGCAGAAGCGGCAACTGAGTGATGTGCTGGTGGATATTGAGAATGCTAAGATCGAGTGCCAGGACATGGAGCTCCGGAAGCAGCTGCATCTAACGACTGAGGATTTGCGGTTTGCCGACTATATTGTCAAGCATGTTGCTGATGAGAGGCACGATGTGTTTCTGGATGGGGTTGGCTGGGAAGGTGGAGACGAGTGGATTAGGACTCAGTTTCGGGCCTATTTGATTTATTTGCTGAAAACGTCGTCTGTACCAGGTATGAGATTTTGGAAAAATCAGAAGTTTCATTTTTATTTTATTTAAAGTGTCAATCAACTACAACAAACTAGTAAAGGCTAAAGACAATGAATTAATTTTCTAAAGTAAATATTTATATAAATTTCATGCTTCTGTTAATAATAATTATGCCACAGACAGTATCTTGTAATAATAGTTTTTTTTATTAATGAAACCTAACAATTAATTTTTTTAATTTTAGTCATCATAACCAGCGTACATAAATCAAACAAGTAGAGACACTCACTATTGGTTCCTTTGATGTCAAAATACCGATTTAGATGACCTTGAACGGCTTCTGGGGGGGTACTTATATGATTGGCAGCAGAGCTAGTAACTGACTCTGATTGGTAGAATTTTGTGCTGCCATCTGATAGTCAAGCTTAGAAATACCCCCCGAGTTACTGTCCCAGGCACTCTAGACAGGTTTCAACATTTGGCATGAGTGTCTCTACTTGTTTGATGTATGTACGCTGTTATAACTGTATTTATTTTCAAGTTTCCATTAATAATAATTTTGTCACAGATGGTAGCCGAGAACTCGAACATTTTAATGTAAACTACATGGCTGCCTGGAAGGAGACACATAATTTTAAATTCTGGCAAAGCAGAGAACATACTGGTATGGACAGTATTAGTTGCGGGCACCCGTTCGCCGGACAATTGTCTATGTCCGACATGAAGCTAAGATTTTCGCAGTAAGTGGTTTCATCGAAATTAGTATTTATATTAATGTGACTTATTACAGCACAATGCAAAATACCGAGAGTGGAAGAAAAATTAATCAGGCTGTGGCTTCTACGGGCCGGGCAGTGGCGACAACAAGCAAAGCAGTTGGTAAGTGCGCACCCTTGTAAACAAAAATATAAGTCGCGAGTATTATTATTTTTAAATTCCAATAGGCGGTGCGATTTCTCAAGCGAAGGGAGCATTCTCCAACTGGTGGAGTAACCTACTCGTAAGCCCCGACATTCAGAAGGGTGTGGAAGCTACTAATGAAAACATTAATCAAGTTGTCGACACTGACGAAAATAAAATAACAAAAGCTAGGACTGAAGACCTCCAAACTTTGCATGACATTCCAGATAGTATTAATTTAGCCAATGGTAGCGTTGTAAGAGAGGGTTTTGTTTCAGAAAATAAAAATTTAATTAGTGATAATAGCGATGTACAAATTAACAAATGCTTAAGTATAAATGATACAGAGAGTAGTGACGGCAACGTCGACATCAGTGCCCACAAACCCGGCGAAATGCACACAGTGTAGCGTGCTTATTTGTATCTGTTGTTTTAGTCTTTCATGTCGTGTGATATTTTTTAATTTAGCAGAATGCTCTAAAATTGACTTGCCTTAATCCTCTTCAAGTTACGATAAGTTCAAAAGATTCCAAGCAACAGGTTAATTCCGATTCGTTTTAAGAATTTTTTCAGCGGTTATCCTGAAAACACATTGCCATAAATGGGTTTGTTAAGTTTTACTATGTTTGTAGTTTTAATGGTGCAAATCGTACTTTAAGCCATCATGTGTTTGTAGTTTGTTAACACGTAGTAGCAAACAAGTTCACATATGTGTTGGTAGTCGTAGGTTTTTTAACGAGCTGACTAGTAAGAACACTGCAGCAGCTAGTGTGCAATTTAGATTTTTTACATTATGAAGTAGACTTTCGCGTCAGTATGGTGAGAACAGGTTGAGGCATGCCTAAAGCAAGCAAACACGGCTAAGTCTGTTTGAAATTGTTAGCGAATTGCCATAGAAGTTATTTGACGGTACAACCAAGGGTGGCTAATCGTGCCGCCCGAATAGGAACTGATTCTTGATTTTAGACTTGTGCTATTTTTGTTTAACCAAAGTTATAAAATTGTAAATGTTTATTTGCCACGCTTGGTTATTTATTGTTATTCTTAGGTAGTAATTTATTGCGTCTCGCGACTTTTGATACTTGTAGTTGAATAACTTTATTCACTTGTGATATCCGAATCTTCTGTTTTGCTCAATGGTTTAGTCCGTGTAAAATATATGTTCATATGTATTATGTATTATCCCACACAATTATTGATATACACATTAATATACCAATCAATAAATATTTTTCCTTTGAATGTTTGTTTCATTCTTTGAATTATGTTCCAACTGAGAGCAGATTTACGAACCCACAACAGAGCAAAAAAGGCCTCGGTCAGCTCAGTGAAGGAGGGGTTTTTAGGCTGGAAGGGATGTTTGCTTGCAGCGGTAAAAATTTGGTTAATTGTTAGGTGTCACCTGTTGTCCGTCCTACTCTCAACAGGAAGAAGTTTCTCTCAGCTAGAGGAATATACTTATCTTTACTTCAAGATTTTGCGTAACTGCATTCGGCTTTACAAATAAATTATACAGCATTGCTGTATGCAAAATAACATATTGAAATGGTCTTTAGCCCGTTACACAACTCTGCTTGCAGAATCAATAATTTAAAGCAAGTCAAATAAAGCACAGAGCTGGGGTAAGCAGGCAACTGCAAGAAGTCATAGTAGAAATTTTAATTCATGATTGCATCGGTCAAGCATAGCCGATATTAAATGAAACTACTTCAGAGTAAATGGCATAAGGCAGAGCTCAAAATCGTAAATTCGGATCACAGTTTTATCAATTAACGTAAACTAAGAGGTTGGTGCAAATTAAAGCCAATAAATAATTCAACAAATTGTCACCAAAGGTATTTATTACATGCAGGTTAATTAAATTTACATGTCAGTATAATTAAATAAGTACAGTTCTATGAACTTTTTAAATAAAGGTAAGAAGGACAGAATGTTCAATACAGTGCAAAAAGAGCACAATGATAGATCGAATAAGGCTATAAGAAAATGGAGCAGTAATAAGATTGGTGAAAATAAGACAGGTTTTATTAAACTGCAAGAATATCACACTACAGGAAATGGACAAGATTGTGTTTATAAAAATAAGTCAGTGTAATGACACAAGTGAACAGACAATTAAAATAAAAACTTCGTGAGTGGCGCTAGAACTTAGATAAATTGCAAACATGAACAAACAATAATTTAGAAATAAGAATATGTACAGTTGTTTAAATTTGATTTAAACACACATACATTTTAATAATAAAATTTACGAAATCCAGTCAGAAGTTCTAAGTATACTTCTGATTTCATAAACAAGCAGTTTTAACCTCCACTTTTACTTCATAATTTCGCCAGTTTATATTTAATTTAGATTTGTTTAATCTTGAATTAAACATGCAAATTTCAGTTCACATTTACGAAATATTAAAACCAATCTTGTTTCGCAAGCATCGAGTTTAAAGACCGGAGCAAACTGCACTTAGCATTTCACGCCGTAAGCGACCTACTAAACACAAGTTCACCCGCTCTGGCGTGCAAACACACACGGAAATGCAATCCGCTTAAAGTGCTGAATTGCTACTTCGTACCTTTAAACGCGCTCTAGTAATCTACACAATAATTGAACTTTGATATGTTACTTAGTTAAGCATTCTTGTTTTGTATAAATAGAACGTTTATTTTCGTAATAAACAATCTGCATCCAATGTCTGATTCATTCACTACGTCGCTACCCTGATACCAAGCCATCATATTATTGGGACGTGAGGCTGCTTCCCTCAGGGTAGTTTACTGTCGTCCCTTTTAAGTACCATTGACTACATTGGTTTAAAACATAAATGCAGTCTCATTTATGTGCTTAAGGATAGAACCAGCGCAAAGCAACGGAAACCTGATCAGCCTCCAGGCAATTCTGTTCACAGTTTTATTAAGTTGTGAATTTCGATGATAAGTAATTGCATTGTATTCAGTTAACATCCGTTTTTTATGTAGCCAGATAGGCAATTGTTGTTAACGAACGTGAGGAGAAACAATTGATAATAAATTATTTGATACCCAGTGAATTTGTGTCTTCATTTAAATTAAGATCTGACCCACTTACAATTAGAATAAATAAAAATTAATTACACCACTGTGTTAAGAAAATTGTGGAGTACCAGTAAACGTGTGGGCAACGTTTTGCCAGATAAAAAATTATTGCACCACCAGCCAGCTTCCGAACGTGTACGGTAACCAGCTCAATTTTCCGAAGGGCGACTGCGAACAAACCAGGAGTCGAAATCCAGAGCTGACGACTGCGAGACGTCGTGGGGAGCTGTAGCAACAAGGCCACCATCACCGACTTCGCAAGCAGCGGTTCCTAAAGAAGGTCCAGCTTGGGGCTCCGTTCCGGAGAAACGCTCGACACCTAGAAATTTTAAGGTATTGTAAAAACTACATTGACAGCTTGAGAAGCCGGAAATTCACGTACCAGCGAGACGTTACCATTTCGAGTAAGCAACAGGCATATCCTAGTCTCCAGACAAATTATATACCAAATAAATAACCAGATTAGAATTGTGAGGTTAGTGGAGCGAATAACATCTGAATTCACCAAAGCCGCGTCCTTTTACGTTATGAAACAAAGAACACTGGAAACAAAAGAGAGATTAGCCCGCGAAATTACCATAAATTGAATAAATACCTGATCATTTGTTCATAGATTTGCGTTGAATTCACTGTAATTACACAAAAACGAACCGCACATTAAATCTATTTGTTGATGGATTCAATTTGACAGCGCAGTAAGAGTTTGCGCGTTGCTACTTCTAAATTTCACAGCCCAGTGGCGTAACACGGGAATTTGTATTTTGTACAAACAGGTGAACCTAACCTGATTAGAGTTTTCAATGCCTACCGAAAAATAGAGCTAGCCATAACTTATTAACTTGCAGATGTGCGCAATACATAAAGGGCAAAACACTGATTCAATGAACCCATTGATACTGTTTATTATTTATTTTAATGAGTAAGAATTTGATTTTAAAATAAAAATATGTGTAGGGTGTGTATTTATTTATTAAATTATAAATCATAATTAATATAATAAGTTAACATAATAATCCTTTACAATATCTATCACAGGTCGCAGCTGAGGCCTGGTGACCGTAATAGATTATCTTATTCTATCTGCACTGTAACACAAATAATGTCTGAAATGGTATTTTCCGTGCAATGCCATCCGTCGAGAAGCATGTTGTTACGTGTAGAATACGCCACCTTTCTTAATTTCGAATTCGAATGGTATTTTCTCGCGCACCGCGTGTCTGGGACATTTGGCCGAGATATCCGCGTTGTGCTTTTATCTGGGGAAAACCAACTGCAGGCTTCGACGCGCTCTTCGCTGGCAGCTTGAAACGAGCAGTTGTGTGATGTTGCAAATCACGAGCTTCGGGGATGTTTTAATAAAGGTTTTTGGTTTGGTTGTATGTGGTGGTGATAGGCAAACCCTCACGTGGCTTTGAGACATCGAGCTCGTTAAAGGAAGTTTTTGCCTACGTTTTGTCGGATTTTGTTAGTGATTGCATCCACTAGCTGTTTTTTATGTGCCCAAAACCACCTGGGCATGCAGTACCAGGCAAAATTAATGCCGGTTTTAATTAGCCGCGTTAGCGAAATTGTCCGGCCCGGCCGCCGCGCCGCTCATTTGTCCCGTGTTTACGGCGACGTGCTGCAGGTCCCGTGAGTCGACGGAGTTGAACCTACACGGAGCCGTTTTTCCCTTGTCGGCAGCACCAGTTAGGGCGCAAGAAGGATCCGTATTGGGGGGGTTTTATTTAACCTCCGAGTTGTTTGGCACCTCAACCCAGCGGCTTCAGCGCCGTTTCGCGTTGAGAAAACCCCACCTACGGCTGCAGGAACTTCTCGGCCGAAATCTCGAGAACCGCGTTCAGTTTTCTCCAAAGCTGGACCCCAGGACCTTTGCTGCTTTATTTTAACATGTAGTAAATTGCTGTTTGTGTGTCAGAAAACTGTGAGTATATTAACGCATGTAGTAATAAGTTTAGAGCGATTCTGCAATCTCTATTTATGCTGTTTGTGTGTTAATGATTGTAAACGTGTACTGTATTATTTACACTAAAGTAAATGATCAAGTTATTGCCAGTATACAGGGTGAGTTAGTTACGGTTTGATTGCATTTATTTGGAGCTATCTTTCAGGAAGTCTGATATAGCCTGGGTATTGAGTTTACAATTTCTCGTTAGATCACCTGGGTGCATTCGCCGTTATTTCAAAAATTATTGCCGCTCTGGTCATTCAGTTAATTATTGTTCTACCGTTTCACTTTTGTTCTTAAGAACTACACGCCTCCGATAACGCTGAGCTGGCGGCCGGCATTTGCACCTAAATGTACCTAATTTTTTTGCTGCCTTGGAAGATCGCCTAGAATTTAATTTAAAAAGGTCTAACAATGTATTGATAGCTTGTCACATTACTTGCACGGCCAACGGGGATGTGCACAAAATTTTTGTTAGGCGGTTATTTTCGTAAATAACGCAGCATGTTTGGGACGAATAATTCACAACATGCATTACTCAATTAACAGGTGCATTCAACTTAACTTAGAATACAGCAGTTTGGTTGGTGGTGTAAATGCAAAATCCGGAAGTCAACACTTGAGCAGAGGTAAAAGTTAACAACTGGCACCAGCGGCTTGGATAATGGAAAGCTGGTCCTGGAGAATGCAAACCGCTGAATACAGCAGCAGCGACGGCTTTAGCAATGGTAAATTAGACTTCAAAGGGGTTCACCATTTGTAGACTATATCCTGGGAATGTCACATCCGCAAGTTGCAAAATCCTAATATTGGCTAATAATTTTGCAAAATGGCTGCTACATAACGCAAAACTTATACACTGCTTCTTGCTTGGTTGCGGTATGTTAACTCACTGAAATGTTTGTGCGAAAACTCCATGAACTACAACACTTTCTGGGCAACTTTTAAATCGACTTAACGATTATACAGGGTGTTTCTAAAATAAGGGAGCATACTATGCAGATGTATTCTATGATGAAACAGAAATCAAAAGGTTCTAATAAATCCGTGTTCGCAAATGCAGACATTTGGCTTTAAAATTTTAATTTGGGTCATTTTTAAAATAATATCAAATCGGGAAAAGCGTGATTGAATGGTTTACGTTGCTTGGAAATATAGATAATGTTATCAAAATGACTTAGTGTTATTGATATTAAACGAAAGGGGTTGACTGCAAGAAATTTTGGGAGTTGTGCCGCTGTTTTAATCGGTAAATTAAAGACAATTCGGTAATACACAAGCAGAATCTATGTGTGCCCTAACTATGGTACAAATGTCCATGTAATATGAGTTTTGCCAGCAGCTCGCCGAGAGGGGAGTGGTTCTACTCGATAGGCGTTAAGTTAGGGAGATGTTTTGGTGAATTAGTTAATGATGTTAAAAAGGGCGCCACAGACTTCAAAAATCTCTCTGGGAACTGTTTTCTGGAAGCCTGAAATGGGGAAAGAGTCTTCTTGCTCATCCACAGCGGTGTGCGACGGTCCAACTTGACGTTTCCACGGACCCACCTTTTTGCTTTTCTCTTGCAGGTCGCTGAAATCCTTTACAATGAACCACAAATAGAATATCGCATGGAACCAAAAAAGAGGTCAAGGGTTAGTTTAATCTATTGACTTTAAATCTAGCAAATATGGTTACTCCTATATGACGTCATAGGGGGTTTAAATATTACTAAAAGCAGTCACTATTGACTCTTGCCAAAACATTTACGTATATGTATCTTAACTAAACTTGAAAACCAACGTCTCTGAATAAATTACAGTGTTATTCAGAGTTTATGAGAGCGCAATAATCTGTATAATTGGTCGCAAACACTTTAAACTGTAGCACCGGAATTCGCGATTAATTATTACAAACACAGTACCTGTCCGGGGTTCTGACAGCTGCTACCATTAATAGTTACTATGTCGGCTCCAATTGGTTTCCTGTCTCACACTCACCAGCAGCTCAAAAACCTCTTGTAGCTTGCAGATCAAGTTGGGAGAATTTGGTAGCACCGTAAAGTTGAGGTTCAACGAGTAAGGGAATGGTTTCCAATCAGAGAAGTGGCGTCAAGTCCTCAAGATGAGAACGGAGATGCGCGCAATACAATGGAAGCTTCTTCAAACGCTCTTACCCCACTGAACTTTAGGCACGATAGAATTTCGAGGTTAATCCACTCACAGCGATTGGATGACGACGTTTTCCGATAAGAAAATTAACCACCATTCGCACATAATTAAACCTATAAGAATGATCATCACCCCGACGCGAATGTATGCGACCCTCAACTTTGATAGCAATCGGCTGGTTTGGCTTAAGATACTTTGGTAACTGCCTCCGGAAACTCGCGCTCCGTATGATTTCGAATTCATACAGAACAGTAGGGGAAGGCAGATCATTGAATCGCCATTAGTGCTTTTTAAAAGATCTTGTCAACAACGTGGAATTGGTGGGACCCTTGCACGGGTTTTAGCAACATTAGAATAACTAACAACGTATTTTCTTCATGCCTGGAAAGCAGACTCGGCGTTTTTTTGAAAATAAAACGTTCTTATCAGAGTTTATGGAATGTCCTTCTGAATAGTTTCTTCGCGTCTTAGCGATGCCTAGAACTTAAAGAACAAAGAAATCAGTATTTTGATTCTAAGTGGTCACACCTGCAATAATGAATTTTCTACGAATGTAACTTTGAGTGTGTTTGTAAGCACTTTATTTGGTATTTAATTTTTTGAGGAACGAAATGCTTCATGAGTTGCCTTATTACACGATAGAACGGGATCACGACAATATTCGGTGATTACAAGCCCAGCCCGCCCGGAATGGTTGTAATAAGAAAGATTTGCCGGCAGCTAGTCGCGAGGGCGTAAGTTATTTCGGGATGGTGCTTTACACCGGGCAGGGCTAGGTAACTTAAAAGGGGGTGAAATGCCTAGGCGCCACCACTTTTGGGAATAATAATATTGAGCTATTTCTTAAAAGTGGAAAGAGAAAATCACCCGTAGGTGTGTTGTTAATACTGCTGCAGCGACGTCCTTCCTTGCGCTATTCCGGATAGAACTTACCTTAAGTGATTTCCTACAGCTAGATTCTTTTACGCTTAAATACAGGAAAGAACTCATGCAACAACCGTCAAATCCAAGAAAACATAGAATAATTAAAATTCAATATATTAACGTCAAAACACCAAAATTATTATGTACAATGAAATAATCTGATTTAATTACTTGAATTCTAAGTCCTACATGACGCCATGGTATTTTACAAACTGCTAAATAATATTCTCATTCGGTAATTTTAATTTAACTATTTACAGGATTATAAATTTGAGAAATGATAATGACGATAATATTCGCATCAGTATTCTTAATTTAACTATATACAGGATTATGAAGGCGACTGATAATGACGATAATATTCTCATTTGGTATTCTAAATTTACCTATATACAGGGTTATGAATTTGTGAAATGATACTATTTATCGTTATCTGAAGGCTATATGAGGTCTTTTAAACATGCATCACTTAATTTGCTTCCGCGACACTATTTAACTTACGCAACGAAAATAATGGGCGTCTACATTAATATAAATTTTACACAGCACCTTCTAAGATTTGGTAATGATAATATTAATATAACTATTGTAATGATATACACCTGTGTGTGTTACAATCAAATTTAGAAAAGATTAAGGGATTACAATGGTTGAAAATAATCTATTCACGTATAAGGTGGGAATGTGAATGGTTATTATATTATGCAATTACAAGGTGAAAGAGAATTTATAATTAAATGGAAAAAAGCTATTTGAAAAACAGATGGATTCGAAAATAATATAATATTTTAAAAATTGCAGTTTGAAACGAATGACAAATACTTAATTGAAATAAAATAGAAATTTAGTAGGTTTAAATCAAATATATTAAGGCTAGAGTGTATAAGAAGGGATTTGATATCGTTAAGTAATTTTGTTTCGATTATTGGAAATAACAAATTTGAGAATGTAGCAAAAGAATTTGGTGTAATTAAAAATATTAAAAATAACCCAGTTTTATTAAGAAAAGGTTTTGGATAATAAAAAGGGGAGTAATAAAATCTACATGGTGGAGAAAAATGGAAATTTAAAATAAAAAGAAGAATAAAAGACTTAAACTAATGAAGATTACAAGTATGTGGTTAAAACTAATGGCTAGCAGAATTAATCTACAAAAATGAATCATTGGAAAAGAATAATGGGTCAAGTTTGTTGGAAATGTCCATTTGACATAATACATTAATCAAATTGGATTACGTCAAGCTGTTTGGTGCTAAGAGAGGTTTCCAGAGAGGGATCATCGGTTAAAGAGGCACATTCCAGGAGGTTGGTGGATGCGGTATTGGAAGTAGGTGTATGCAGATTTGGTCTGTTAACTGCGTACTGTAGAAGAGGTTGAGTTGCTGATGTTGGACGGTTAGGACGTCTTGTTTATCCGTAGACCATTCATTGCGGGAAGGTGCTTGAGAGAGTCGATTAGTAGGCAGAGAGGAGCAGTTTGGTTCACGTCGGGAACGCTGTGCGGACCAAGTGAAAGGGGGGTGATTTTATTATGACAGTCATAACTAGAAAAGGAAATAAAGACTATAAAAAGGTAAACTATTTATGAAAGAATTAGTTACTGTTTTAATACCGTTGTGTACCATTGTAATGATAGTGTATTTGTAATTTGAATTTCAAATCTATTTTGACATTTGGGTGGCATAAGTTATTGTGACTTATGCGAATGATATTAAAAATATTTGAACGTAGGTCGTTAGGATCATTATAAATTCAAGGTATATATTCGATTTTTATTTTTTTTTAAATACAATTACGGCCACATGTAAAGTCACCTTGCTTTTGCTATGGTCCTAGTTGCCTGCCGCAATCTGTATACATCTGTGTGTATGCAACATGTTAAATTCTCAAAAATTCATATATATGCAGATGATACTCAATTATACCATTCATTTACAGCAGCAAACTGGAGGACTGCTGTTGATGAAATAAATTTAGATCTGCAATATATCTATGATGTTTCCGTTAAACACTCACTTAAGATAAACCCCGACAAATCTGCAGCGTTACTGTTCGGTAATAAAAACATCTGTCATAATTTAGTTAATGTTGCTAACATTAATATTAATAATGTTAAAATTCCTTTCCTGACAAACGCCAAAAGTCTGGGTTTAACGCTAGACAATACTTTCCGTTATAGAAATCAAATATCCAAATATATATGCTTCAGAGTTACCAACATCTTAGAAAGCCCTATTCTTCTATGTCATATTTAAACTGCGAAACTAAAAAGAAATTGTGCGAAGCTTTTGCCCTATCGCAATTTAATTATTGTGCTCATGTTTATCACTCAGCATTAGACTCCATTACCGCCCATAGAATTCAAAAGATTCAAAATGCTTGCTTGAGATTTATATACGGCATTAGAAAATATGAGCGTATATCTTACAAGCTAGCTGATGCAGGTTGGCTGACAATGCAAAATCGTAGAATACGGCCGTCCCAATGTCTCTTTCTTCAAATTTTATCAAGCAAGAAACCTCCTTATTTATACAACAACATTACCTTTAGAACTGAATATTTCAGAAAGAATACATTTGCGGACATGGGTTTATTATAACTTTTTGGTTTATTTTTAATCGTAGAATATTTCCATAAAGAAACACCCTGTAAATGTAAATTGTGTTAGAACAGAGCCGAATAAGTGATGTTTCAATTGAGTTAGGCCCAATTATACCAGAAGGAATGGAGTATAGAAGCCGGATGGATTTTGAAATCTATGAAGACATTGTCTTCTTCTTCGTCTTCCTTTATAAGGATTTAATCCGGTTTACTTCCAACTGTACTCTCTGACGATTATGCCTAACTTTGAATCCATATTTTTGGTGGTCTGAATTGTCTTCTTTCATATACTAGTTTTCCATATCTTACTATTTAGGCCAAGGCGTGGGACTCCATTCTTTGGATGTGATCGTTCCATGCTTTTCTTTTTTCTTTCGACTATTTTACTACGCCGTTTTTCTAGTAGTTGTGTAGCGTTGCCTGTCTCGTTAGGTTATTCTCAGCATATATCTTAAAGTTCGCAGTTTTGTTGTATGGAGTTTATGTTTTGTCTTTTGTGTTTCAGCTCTTGTTTCAATGCCATACGTCATTATGGGTCGTACCGAAGTTTTTAAAATTTTGGATTTGCTCTCAATTCTCATATATTTCTCACGCCACACTATGTCTCGAAGACTTTTTGATATTGCGGATACTTTTGATGTTTGTGTTTGTACTTCTTTTCTTAGATCTGTGTGGCTCGACAATTGTATACATAGATATTGCGATTACCCTTGCTTTGTTTGTTTACTTATTTTGGTACAAAATTTAATAAGTTAAATTAAGACAAATCACCACACAATTTTCAGGTTAATTTATTATTGTGCTTACTTTGCCTGTCAGTAATTTAAGGCTAGTTAAAATGAAATGTATTGGTTAATGTTCAAATGAACTGGTTGAATACTCGTTCCTTAATATTTTATTTAACTGCAATATTTTATACTAGCTCACGGCAGGACACAAAAACTCTTTTCTCAGTTGGGATCAGAAATTGGCTATATTCATAAATTAGTAGTTCAAATGTGCAATTCTAGTTCATGCAATGCACAACCTCGTAAATTGACATTTAACACAGAACTTTTGCTAGTGCAATGAACGTTACCTTGAATGTTTTAATAGTGAAAATAGACGAGGAAGCGTCAGGTATATAATTTCAATATTCTTCTCAGCAACAAAACCTCCACTTCATTGTTATTAGGATGACGTAGGTCCCACGCCAACAAGCAATTGTTTCTGATGCTTGAAAATTTTTTGCAAAATTGCAGAATTTACTGACGCCGTCCAATTTGTGAAGCCCACGAAGTATTTGGACTCTTAGAAATGCGTTAGGCCTCTTCAGCAAGGTTTATTTTTGTATTTAAATAGTTTTCCCGACTTTTGACACTTGAATTGCAGTTAGTTTCTACCTTGTAAAGATTGCCGAACTTGGCACGGAGATGATCGGAGTTCGGAGATGACGCTATTGGGATTTCTCAGGCTGTAGACGTTTCCCTGGCCGCAAATGTAGATTCGGACGTTCTTGCAGACCCCGCTGATGTCCTGGATTGCTGACCTCTTGGTTCCGATACTTAAATTAATCGTAGACAAAGTTCGGAAATCTCAGGTGATCGGCTGCCGCTTCCACTCGAAGATCGGATTGGCAAATTTTTAAATTTTCATCGTGAAACTCACCACAAACACTAGTACAGCTGCCTGAACACTTATGTAAATAAACGGTATACTTTTTATTTAAGAACACTTTTATTATGTGAAAACATTAATTAAAATAGAGCACAAATTTGCCCAAGCTTCAAATAATTTAATTCAATTGTTCTCCTCTTATTACCAACAAAAAAGCATCACGTTGCTATGTTACCGTTAACATTTTCTTAAATCTAAATATTGTCTTTTGCTTATAACTAGTATTGTTCATTTGCGTTACATACACAAACGTTTTTACAATCTCTGTTCTGCTTTTTGCACTTTTATTTTATTACACTGGTATTTGAGTTCACCATTTTTACACGTCACTTGCTTTTCTTCTCTTACGTTGCCTAATTCTGGATTGCTCTTTGCAATTTTCTATTTTATTCTTATCTTACTTTCATCTACTTTTCAGATTGCTAGCCTTTTCACTGACCTTTGCTTTTATTAATAACTGCGTTCATTTAGTATGCACATAACAAACCTTTTGTGTCAATTACTTTCGTTTGGCCTGGCTTTAAATATGCCCAAACCTATCATTTTGACTGTATTATTTTACTGAAACTTCAAATTCAAACCTTCTGAGATATGCTTTGCTTTTGCGTGCCTTTATCAGACTAATTACTGCTTCTCGCATCTCATTACCAATGCATTTAATACTTTTATTATTGTTTAAAATTGCAATTATACAAAATATCTTAACTCTGTGCTTTATTGACGTGGTTAAATATTTCACACTGCAAACAGAGCTAAATTGTGGGCTTAAAACCACTTCAGTATTTGAAATTTATCAACTGTTCTATAATATTCATATTAATTTCCAACTTGCATCGTAGCGGTTCTTTATTGATCGTCATACATTTTGTTTTCTCTGTAGATATACTAGCATACTTGAGCATTGTTGGCTGGTCTGATTTTTTGCAGGCTGTCCTCATCTTCAGCTATCAGTAGAGCGTAGCAGAGGATATGTCAGGACAATTTTCGCATTTAACACTTTTCCGCCTTTTCTTCAATTTGTAGTTCTTTTCCCGGTTTATTTGCGCCCAAATTAAAAGTTAGCAAAGTTTCAAAACTTAATTCCGTTCGTTAAGAATATTAGCGTCTCTCAGCTTATTTACGTTCATCGAAATTTAAGTCTAAATTTAGCTTTGTTCCCCGCCTGCTATGACACAATGTCGCATTCTAGAATGTCGCCGTTGCCTGCTCGCCCATTGTCTACAATTTTATCGTTTCATCGTTCCTCCGATGTTCCAGGCAAACTGCTGATTTAGGATTACACCATAATGGGACTGTTCGTGCGGTTCACGTAAGTTGAACAGAGTACGGAATTAAGTAACGCCTGCGCGGAGTCATTTGGCTTTAGGATTTCCTTTCGGATTTTTGATTCAGTGGCCGGCACGAAGACTGTCGAGAGGTGGTGGTTGTGTTTCCCAGCGGGGCATTTTCCTGGCCCCGTATTAGAAATTGTGGAAAGTGTTGAAACCAGATAGGTGCCGTTGGTCAGGCCTTGTGTTAAGTGACGTGTTGATAAATGTTTAGCCGAGGGATCTTTTGTATCGTGAAGTAGGCATCTCTATTTATGCTTGAAGCGGTTTTTAAATGGAAACTTCGTCTGTGAGCTAAACTGTCGTTCATAGAAGTCACTTGTATCGTATCGTAATCCTGCCTTTCGTACGTGCTTCAACCCTTCCTGGGGATATAATGCCGTTCAGACCTGCTTGATTATCGCCCCTATGCAGTTTCCTGTTGTTCCGTTGGATGCAATAGCTTAGACGCGACCCGCAGTTGGTTGGAAAATGTCACCGGAGCAGCTGAATTTCTTCGTAAGTAGTGTGTCAGTTTATAAGAATTGTAACAAACGTAAATATACCGTGAAGTGATGTTCGAAATGTCGCAGTGTTGTCGTTCATTTAAATGTTAAGATGCTGAACAGAAATTACCCCTTTGAAGTTAATTTTGAGTATTTGTTGTCAATTTTGATTGTTGTAAAGTAGCTTCTTTGTCTAAATTTAAAATGGTCACCGTTTTTGAAGTAGTTATATCGTTTGTCGCCAATTTTACCGCCCGTGCTTAGTTTAAACGTTGCGCCATTAACCTCACTAATCTGTTTTGAGTTTTTCTAACTGTAACGAGTAATTCTTTTAATGTTTATTGTCGCATATATATTTTTCTCTGTTAATATAGTTCGTTTTTAATTATGTGTGTTTTTCTTTAACGGATTGATGATGTTTGCATGTGTATCTTGTGTATTTTTCTGATTTACAGGGATTCAGACAGCTGCAAGAGACTGTAAGTCAAAGTAAGTTTGACTCAGCTGTTGGTGTTCGCCGCTCAAGCATTGCCAAGGTAGAAGTGGAAAGGTGGGCCTTTTCTTCCACTTTCT
The DNA here is from genome assembly GCA_940337035.1 of Agriotes lineatus. Classification (NCBI taxonomy): domain Eukaryota; kingdom Metazoa; phylum Arthropoda; class Insecta; order Coleoptera; family Elateridae; genus Agriotes; species Agriotes lineatus. The sequence goes on along the minus strand of CALNHX010010314.1, from coordinate 18,307 downwards.
GAGTGAGCTCACCTGTGTTGTTATCCCGATTTAGTAAGTAAAGTGGTGGCCTTAGCAATTAATATCTGTATTTCGTTTACCGGATTGTAACCCTAATCTAAAGTCGTAAAGAATTCCTCTTCTTTACTGAGTGGCCCGGCAATATTTGTTACAGCCCGTCGTAACGGAATTGGGGCAATCGATCCGAGAATTTCCCGATTTTGTAATGTAACAAACTGACCCCTTGTCGTAAAGTAATTTTTAGACTGTAACAGATATTTATCTTATTTTCTTTCATTTTATAACCATTGGCTGTTTTTATAGTTTCAATTATAATTTTGAAGAGCATTGGACTTAGAGCTTGTCTTACGATTGTTATTAGCGAGACTGTTATTATTTATTTAAATTTTTGTAAAGTTGTTAGTGTTTATGTTTTTAATTAATTTTAGGAGAGTTCCTGGTGTTTCTTTTTCATATAGTATATTGATGAAGTCATTTAGTTTAATGCCGTCAAATGTCTTTGTCAAATCTATAAAGCATAAGTATGCTGGGGTTTGAAATTCCAGCCATTTCTCGATTAATTAGCATATAATGATTGCGCATTGTTGATGACAGCATTAGTAAGAAGCTGAGGAGCGTTATTCCTCTATAGTTTTCCGGATTAGCTTTCTTTCCTTGAAAAAAACGCAAAATTTGAAATGAATGGAGAATGTTAAGTTTATTTCTATTTGTAACGCCCTTGTAGTCATTAGGCTAAGTCCAGATCTGTAAACTGGTTTATATATGGTTTAAAAGCATGATGCAGCCTGCAATTAGGCAGAGGAAATTCACTCCGAAACCATGCGTGTAGTTCGCAGAAAACTTGGTACTATCTAGATTTTGTTCCTTGCAATCAACGTCTGCAGAGTTTCGCTGACAGTGCTCAAAGATTATCCTTTCTGCCGTTACACCCCGCGTGGGGAGATTAACGAAGCCGGTGAGCTGAAATCTGGATTCCAGGGAATATATAAAGCTCTCGGCCCGCTTCCCTTAGCATCTCCACTGAGATACATCTTCTCAATTGTAATCATCTCTCTTAAGAAATTTGGAATACCTTTTGACTGTCGTTTGCGTATTTGAAGTAAATTTTTCCATAGTTTATATTCTCGTGACGCCAGAAAGAAAAAAAATGAGTTCAAATTAGTTTTAAGATTGCTGCATCAGAATTTCTTGTAAAGTGGGGTGTTTAATCTCAAATTAAACAGATTTAAATTTTATTTCAAAATTTAAAAAAATGTGTTTAAATATGCAAAATAGCAGCGCAATCCACTATAGTTCATGAAAGTTCAATGTATTTATTCCAGCCGTTGCATCTGCCTATTTAGCAGAATTGCACAATGTAACATAAGCAGGGTTGCTTAAGCGCTGACTGTTGTTATGACACTTTATAGCGACCTAGTAAGAATAAACACTTTGTACTTTGAAATAATGCAATTTTTAGAACTAAGCGAAATGTATATGTAGATATAGACCACGATTTTTATAATAAAAACAATCGGCATTAAGTGTTTGATTCATTAACATCGAGGTGCTACTTTTCCAAGCCTAAAAATTTGAAGTGTGAGGCTGCACTTCGGGTAGTTACGAAATTATAAGGTCCCTCTGAGTAACCTGACTACTTTGTCTTAAAACACGACTTGCAGCCTCAACCGTGTTCTCAGAATTAAAGGGACCGAATCAGCGCAAGTAACAGAAACCTGTTCGGCCTCCAGGCAATTCTGTTCAGGGGTGTTCATTAGAATATTTAAATACTATTGCGTGTTTTGTTGTATTCTGTTGTAAGGCGGGCGTGCAGAACGTGTCTTTAGATAAAATTATTAGCTGAAAGTAAAAGTACCTAATCGAGGTCCAGCCCATCATTTTTCCTGCAACTCCATTAATGTTTCTTCAAGATTAGATAAGTTGTAAAGACCTGGATTTTGATCTTAGTTTTGTGGCGCCTTCACCCTAATCCATTCTTGACGTGCCCCTATTTTTAAGTAGCAAATAAAGCCATTTCAGGTGCCTCAGACCTCTCTTGTCTCGATTGAAAGCTAGCTGGTGCAAATAAATGTTGCGGGTTGCTTTTAATTACTGTTTTCGCTTGTAGCAAAATGAAGCCCACCTACGGGCCTTTGTTTTTCTTGTTATAGTAAAGATTTGGCTTGTAACAATGCACACAAAGCCAAAAAATATTGGGGGCTTACTTACAAAGATTATGCGATTAAATTTAATTTTAATAATGACAAGCCAAATAACTTCTTCTTCTTCTTCTACTTCTTCTTCTTCTTTAATCGTGGAAGAAGCATCATACAAATTCATAACGAAAATAACAAAGATAGACACAGAACTATGGGTAGTCCAGGAAATGTAACATTGATGTAAGTATGAAAAAAACGTAAAATATGCAACATAAAATACTTTTATTTGTTCCTCACTTGTAAACATCAATTTATCAAGTCACTGTATTCACCTTGAAAATGTTTCTTAACTGGCTAGCCAGTAAATTTTTTACTGGCTAGCCAGTTATATTTTACAAGCGTGCTCATAGATAAATGATAGCGTGCAAAGCCAAAGTTGTCTTCCTTAGTATGTGTCATATTGATTAATTTAGTTGCTTGTCAGTTTGACATTTTGAATAAATGGTGAATTTCTAGTTATTTATAAGTGATGAACAAATAAAACATTCAACAATACACGCCAGGTAACCATTTTTACTGGCTCAAGGATATGACAGGCTCGCCTAACGGCTCGCCAGTCATCCCAATCCTATCGCCAGTAAAACCTGTTTTACCTGGCTTGTAATGTTAAATACTATTTGTAACTATCAAAAGAGGTAAAAGTAAAAAATAAAAATGTGTCTATATACAGTGTGAAAATTAAGGTACGAATAAATTTTAATTAATCTTTACTTAAAATAAAATATCAAAAGCGTGTAGCAATTGAAATTACAGCTCATATAGTTATTTAACAAACAAGTATGTTAATGAGAGCGATTAATAATCGAGACATTTTAATTGTAGAGATTATTAATCTCCGATTAACATACTAGTTAGTTACAATATTTTTCCGTTGATCGTATATTATTAATTTGAAGAAAATCTAATTTTATTCCATGAAAAGAATTTGACACTTAAAAGTTTTGACATTAATGGTACCGGGTGACCATAAATGGTTGTGATTTTTTTTCTTAGGTTGGCACTGTTTATGTTGGTGGCACAAACTGACGCAAAACCTAACCTGTTAACCTCAAATTTGACATCGACTTACATTGCCCCCAACGTAAACGGGTTTTTAAAAATCGTTCATTAATTTAAAAAAACGATTATTCATTAATAGGGATCATTAATAGACGAAAAGTCATTTTCAGATGTCTATATCGTTTATTTTAAATGTTATGATGATTTCGGAGGCTTTCACGGCCTTTGTCATTAAGTAAAAAACGACTTCCGGGATTGGACCGTGTCGTTATTGAGGTCGACCTCGATAATGACACGGTCCAATCCCGGAAGTAGTTTTTTACTTAAATGTTATGATGTTATCAATTGTTTTATATAACAACTTATATATTTTTTCTATTCATTTTATTCGTGAAAAACGGCTAACTTCTTAGTTATGATATAATTTCCGATATTTGGGACGGTAACAGCTCACAACATGCATTGCATAATAAAAATAACTCATAATAACTTAGGTTCAAATGCAGCAATTTAGCCGGCATCGACAGCGCTGTTATTTTAAAATGCCAGTAGTTATCTCCTAAAAGCTAATATGCAGAAAACTGTTCGCTACCAGAATGTAGCTGATACGGGCAGCTTAACGAGTCGTTCTACGAAGCAAGAAGTAGCGAAGCCAGAAAGGCCAACATTTCCAAGTAGAAGCCCCTTTCAATTCAGCGGGACGAAACATCGAAAACGTGTACTCTAACACCCTGGTATTGTCAAGTATGACAGAGGTCGAAAATGCTTAGAAAGTGGCCCGTTATGGCTCCGAACTAATACAATCGCGGTCCGCAACGGTGCTCTCAATGTACACACTCCGAGTCATAAGCTCGCGAAGAACTCATGCATACCAACAGCATTAATTTGTGATCATTTTAATTTGACCTCTAATGTCATCATCATCATTGTTGGCGCTACAACCCAGGTCGGGTCTTGGCCTGCTCCAAGATTTGACGCCATTTCCGCAATATTTTTCTTTCGAACGTGCCAAGTGCCCTTTTGTCATTTTCAGTAATGGTCCACGTTTCTGCGCCATATGTAAGTACAGGTCTAATAAGAGTTTTATAAATTGAGATTTTTGTTTTTCTGCTAACTGCACTTGATCTAAAGTGGGCTTGCAGTCCCCAGTAGCATCTGTTGGCCATCTTTATTCGCCGTTGTATCTCCTCACTGACTGTATTCGTAGAGTTGATTAATACCCCCAGGTAGACGAAGCTCGTTACCTGTTCAAAGGAGAACTCTCCTATGTTTAATGCTCTTGTGGGTATAACTGCATCCTTCGTCGCCAGCATATACTTCGTCTTGTGTTCGTTAACACACAGCCCTATATTTCTTGCCGCTCTTTCTAGCAGTACAAAGCTCTCAATCACTGCTTGCTTGGTGCGTCCGATGATATCAATATCATCCGCATACCCCAGAATCTGGACGGACTTATTATATATTGTTCCACTTACATTGGTCCCAGATTCTCTAACAGCTTTTTCCAGCGCAATGTTAAATAGGAGACACGCCAATGCATCCCCTTGTCGTACTCCATTTTTTATTTCAAAAATATTTGAGGTTTCGCCTTGAATTTTAATACACGCGCTGGATTTCATTATCGTCATCTTAGTAAGCCTTACTAATTTGCTGGGGATTCCAAAGTCCATCATGGCTTGAAGCAGTGGAGCTCTCAGGATGCTGTCATAGGCCGCTTTGAAATCCACAAATAGATGGTGTGTGTCGATGTTGTATTCAAACGTTTTCTGAAGGATTTGCAGTACTGAGTGTATTTGGTCGGTTGTTGACCTCCCAGGTGTGAAACCACATTGGTATTTACCAATAATATGGTCGGTGTAATGTCTCAGCCTTTTGCAGAGAATGTGTGCTAGTATTTTATAGGCTGTGCTTAGGAGGGTAATTCCTCTATAATTCTCGCACTCCAGTACATCGCCTTTTTTATGTATAGGGCATATGATACCCAGATGCCAATCACTGGGCATTACTTCCGTATCCCATACAATTTGTATAAGGTTGCATATGACTTTCTGCAGTGTTTGGCCTCCGAACTTGTACAATTCACTGTTGATCTCATCAACTCCCGGAGCTTTGTTATTTTTTAGACTGGCGATGGATGCTTTAACCTCTTCTTCTGACGGTACTTCAGTATTGATTACCATCTCCTCTCCTGGTTCAGTTTCATTTGGCAAGTGTATGTTCTCTTGCGAGTAATCATTCAGTTTTGTTTCAAAATGTTCTGCCCATCGCTTTAGTATTGCATCTCTAGCATTTAACATTTCTCCATTTCTTCCCCTGCAGCTTGTCACTCCGGGTTTGAATTTATTTCTTGCTTCTTTAACTTTTCTATAGAATTTTCTTACTTCCTGTTGGCTATATAAGCTTTCTATCTCTCTCATACGTTGTTCTTCCCATGCTCTCTTTTTTCTTCTGTGGATTTTCTTCTCTAGCCGCCTCAACTGCCTATATTCCTCTTTTGTTTTCTAGTCACTCGTTGATTTAGAGTTCTCATATGTACATAAACTGAATTTGACTGTAATGGAATAAAATATTTCCTCTTCATGTTGACTTCATGCTTAAGTAGGTCGTCGTAGTAACTTGGCAAAGCTTGCTGGAGCTCAAAGCTCATTCTTTATCTCCCCCTTCTTTGCGTCGGCGTCGGTTGCCGCGTGACTTTAATTATGTTTACACTCTCACCTGAATATGTTACCAATCTATCTTCTTCTATCATATCCATATAATAATGCAGAAGACTAAAAGCCGTGTTTACACAACTAAAAGTACCACAGTTGCATTCGACCATTTCTATTTTCGGGTTTTTGTAAACAAACTTCCTTTAACTTTTAATAGCGATATTATCACAGAAAACAATTATTTATTATGCCTATTTCTTGTGTTTTTTAAAACTATTGACTCAGCTTCGAAGGCAAGTCCACTTAGATTAATGTTCATATCTGCTTATTGAACGCTCCCAAAATTAAAGCAGCACGCACACGCTAAAAAGGCGTGTGTTTAAAGATTAGGTTAAATAACCTACAAAATTTCAGATTGGCCTGGCAATAACTAATGTCTTCTAGCAGTGGCTACAAGTATTAATTTTGTTAAATGGTCTACTGTGCATCAGATAATTGTAGTACAAAGCAAGGTAAGAGATTGGCGTTGTTCAGATTTCCCAAAAAGCAAAAATTGGACTCCGACTAATTCTTTACGGTTATGTGAAGTAAGTAGTTTTCAATAAACCTGTACGTACAATCTTATTGCTTCTCTCTTCTGCAGCGTCACTTTGAAGTATCGCAAATTAAAACTAACGCTGAAGGCATTACAACATTGTGGTGTTTTGTAGTTACACTGAATTGGAATGGTTGTTTGTGCAACAGAATTTTAAAAAAGGGGATTACCACATTGTCACATGCTTTTAATTCTTGCAGATATTTATAAAGATACTCTTCAAAACTTTAATTAATTACAAAATATTACATTTTAGGAAACAAGTTACGAACTGCAGAAGACGTAGATAGAATTGTAACATCTCAGCTGTCATTTGATGATTTGAAAACCATTAACGGCCAAGTTTGCAATACATTCCTTGAAGCTGCCAAAAAAGCCGGCAGGTATTTATAAAGATACCTCTCAAAACTTTAATTAATTACAAAATATTACATTTTAGGATACAAGTTGCGAACTGCAGAAGACGTAGATAGAATTGTAACATCTCAGCTGTCATTTGATGATTTGAATGTCTATGTATCAATAAACAAATTTAGTGCTATAATGGGCTAACTCATAACCATACAATTGTTGAAATATATGTTTACTGCTAATGAACTGGCTGCTGTCAGAAATGTTCAAATATCGTCACGTACAGTTCAGCGACGACTTCACGAAAACAATCTAAAACCATATCGGGCTGCCATTGGTCCAAAACTTTCAGTGTGCCACAAACGTAATCGACTAAATTTTGCTAGAACTTACCTGAACTTACCAGAACTGGGGGGATCTCGAATGGAGATGCGTGTTATGGACAGATGAGTCTCGATTAGTTTGGATGCTCCAGATGGTCGTTCACGGGTATGCTTGTGCTATGGCCACAACTTCAAATTTTTTTGGAGGTTCGGTAATGGTATAGGGAGGGTTTTCTTCAGATGCGCGCACAGAGCTTCACATCTGTGATAGAGAAGCCCTCAACGCAGATAGGTACATTAGGAACATTCTTGAGGAATATGTTGTTCCGTTTAGTTATTTTGTTGGTGACAACTTTCGTTTAATGCAAAATAATGGACGGCCACACGTAGCCAACATTACTCTGCAATATCTAAACAAAGTTGGAATTACACTTTTAGATTGGCCAGCCTGCTCACCAGACCTGAACCAGATAAAATACGTGTTGGTTCAACTGGGAAAAGCAATTCGCACTCGCCCTAATTGGCCTCGGACATTAGGATAGTTTACCACAAGAAAATCTTGCACAATTGATTAGCAGTATGCCTAGACGTCTAGAATGTGTAATTAGAACTCGTGGCGTAGAATTAACAGTTAATACTGACAGTTATCGGAAACAATTGATATGCTGTAAACATATCCCTGATAACGCCAACCCGATTCTTAACAAAACATCAAAAACTTGAATAATGTACGACAGAAACAAAATCGCAATATTTCAACAATTGTATGGTTATGAGTTAGCCCACTATAGCACTAAATTTGTTTATTGATACGTAAACATCGACATCAGAACATGGAACATGGAAACGAACAAATACTACTGTAACGTTTCGCTTGTGAATCTAAATTCTAAAGATACCTGAAACGTATTGGGAATTTAATTCGCCGCCTTATCAAACGTTTGCATCTCAAGACCGCGCTAAGAAGCGATAGCGCGGGCCGGTAGCCGATGCGCAGGAAGCCACGTTTGCGCGCAGGGGTGTTTCCCCCGCCGCCAGAGTGGGGAGCACGACCGCCGACCGGGAGCCACTGAACGTATAAAAAGGAACACATGGCAGCTCCTGAGTCAGATTCTATTCCCGAGTCCTCTCCTAAACTCCTCCTGATCCACCCGGAGCGATCACTCCCTTGCTTTGGTATGGTTACTGTCTTAGCAAGGAAGAAATCGCCTAAATAAAAGTTCTTGCGGGTTTGGTATGGTTACTGTCTTCCTGCAAGAACACCCCGATAACCTAGAGATCCTTATCAAACCCGTTCCCGAACCGTCATTAATTTAAAGGCCGAAACCGTGACTACTAATTAGCTTTCCCCGTATCCCTTGTAATCCGCTGAACGAGATCACCGCCGCCGTTCCGTCCGTGATCATCCGAGTTTCGAGGGTGCATTTCGTTTGCGTTTTCGAAATCCGTATTTCAACCGTATTAACTCGCCCGAATTGTGAGGCACCAGGAAGTAATCAACAGCCCGCCGCCGCCGGACTGGACGCATACAGCGATTATGCGATAAGGGACCTGCTTGTAAGAGTCACCGCCAGCATCCTATGAGCATTTCTGAAGCCCTCCGAAAAGGATCTCCACACCGCCGCAGTCCAGTCGAAGCCGCAAATTCGCTTGAATAGCGAATTTCCCGAAAGTCCGACCGCTGCATCGTTTCGAGCCGCGAAAGCCGGCAAATCGTCTATCGGTCCCCGGTCCACTTTGGCTCACCGAAAGCGAACTCCTGCAGCTTCCTACGCCGGCAGGTATGTTCTTGAAACACCATTTCTAATCCGAAGTGTTCGCAGCAGCTAGCCATTGTAAACAAATAGCACCTGGTGCATGCGACCAACTACCTCCTCTGACCGATAAGAGGCCGCTGCGCGGACAGTCGACTTCGCGACATCTTCGGGGACACCGACGCGCGCATCGACGGCGTATTCAACGTGCTTGCCCTTCATCTGGACAATTTGGATTGCGGCGCTGCTGTCGAGCCCGAGCAACCCCCTGTTGACGCAACTACCCCCCTGTCCGTAATATACAGTGTGTTCTATTAAGTTCGCATTCGATGTAAATAGTTAAAAACAGTATATTTTATTTTCATTACTTATCCTGTGTTATTTATTGATCTATGATATATCCGAGCGATTTGAACGTATTTTCCGACTTGAGCGTATCCGAGGCAATAAGGCCAATTAAAATATTTCTAATTAAAGGCGGGCCGTTACATGGCGCCCGAAAAGCAGGGACAGCTCGAATATGAGTAGATCAATAAAAACACTCGTTCGCCGACCCGATTTACCAGATATTGGCGCCCGAGCCGAAAAATCCTGTAAATGTTATATGTGTAAATAATGCATTTTTGTTAAACTGTTCCAGTTGAGCCGTCCAGAAAAATGTACCAGAAGGCCTAGTCCTTTAAATACCCTCAGGGGCCAGCGGCTTAACTGCTGGTACGGGATTTTGCGACCCCGAGGTGCCCTAGCTGATGTCCGAAGATACTACGCACCGTCCAGGACAACCCAGATGTCCGCCCGAGTAGTATCACCTGGAGAACCAGACCGCCGTTACAAGCTCGTCGAAACCGCGACGTTGCTTCCGCTCCGAAACCAGAGTGTTTCTTTTTTGGCACGTTGAAACCGCAACGTTGCCTCCGCTCCGAAAACCCCTGGATATGTTTTTTTTTGCACGTTGAAACCGCAACGTTGCTTCCGCTCCGAAACCAGAATGTTTCTTTTTGGCACGTTGAAACCGCAACGTTGCCTCCGCTCCGAAAGCCCCTGGATATGATTTTTTTGCACGTTGAAACTGCAACGTTGCTCCCGCTCCGAGAATTCCAGGAGGTTCTTTTGCACGTTGAAACCGCAACGTTGCTTCCGCTCCGGAAAATCTAGAATATTTTTCTTGCGCATCGAAACCGCGATGTTGCACCTAAAATGCTTTTGCAAGCTGCTTCCGCTCCGAATGCTTTTGCAAGTTGCTTCCGTTCCAGGAATTTCCTGAAGTTGAATATGCATGGATGCTTGGAAATGCGTATAAATGCCGCCCTAGTTAGCGCAAGTTGTTCCGAATGTTTTTCTCTTCTGAAGCGTGCTCCTTTTGTCACCGTAAACCCGGAAATTGACAGGAGATCGTAGATTTACGTCGAAGCTTGAAGGTGAAAAAACTGTTTTCCTGTACCAGAATCCTGTTTGCTGTTTTCTGGAGATTGTACGCCGGTTCCCGCGGCCTCTACGATTTCCCTAGCCTGCCAGCTATGTGAAAAATAGGTTGTCCGGAAACCTGCATGTTTTCACGCGATTTAAAATAATTTCCAGAATGTTTATACAGGCTGAAACGGCAGTGTTTTGTATTCTCTGGTAATCTGAACTTGTGTTCACTCATTAACCAAATCCAGAGCGAGCATTTCGCCTAAGGGCCTACAAGAAAGCTTGTTCTCTCCAGAAAGTGTTAATGTTTTAAGTGCAATTTAATGCACTAAGTACCTAAAGTTACGCCGACGCCGCAACGCCTACATTCTTCAGTAGCATAGTTGCAGATGTGTGCGTAAACGTCGACAAGATGGCGGACTGAAACCGCAGTTGCGTATCATCTTGTAACGTGAACTTATTCTCATACGTTCACTCCAGGAAACGCTGAGTTTCTAAAAGGGCTATTCAGAAGGCATTTCAGTTGTCTTATATTTTGCATACCTGCATCCTGAATAATATAATTCGAAATTCCTCGGAGAAGATGCCCACCATGAAGCGATTTCCTCCGAAGGATGGGTCATGTGTAACGTTTCGCTTCTGAATCTAAATTCTAAAGATACCTGGATACCTGAAACGTATTGGGAATTTAATTCGCCGCCTTATCAAACGTTTGGATCTCAAGACCGCGCTAAGAAGCGATAGCGCGGGCCGGTAGCCGATGCGCAGGAAGCCACGTTTGCGCGCAGGAGTGTTTCCCCCGCCGCCAGAGTGGGGAGCACGACCGCCGACCGGGAGCCACTGAACGTATAAAAAGGAACACATGGCAGCTCCTGAGTCAGATTCTATTCCCGAGTCCTCTGCTAAACTCCTCCTGATCCACCCGGAGCGATCACTCCCTTGCTTTGGTATGGTTACTGCCTTAGCAAGGAAGAAATCGCCTAAATAAAAGTTCTTGCGGGTTTGGTATGGTTACTGTCTTCCTGCAAGAACACCCCGATAACCTAGAGATCCTTATCAAACCCGTTCCCGAACCGTCATTAATTTAAAGGCCGAAACCGTGACTACTAATTAGCTTTCCCCGTATCCCTTGTAACCGAACCGATGTTAGTTAAAGGCCGAAACCGCGGAATTTGTAACTAACATTCCTGTAATCCGCTGAACGAGATCACCGCCGCCGTTCCGTCCGTGATCATCCGAGTTTCGAGGGTGCATTTCGTTTGCGTTTTCGAAAGCCGTATTTCATTAACTCGCCCGAATTGTGAGGCACCAGGAAGTAATCAACAGCCCGCCGCCGCCGGGCTGGACGCATACAGCGATTATGCGATAAGGGACCTGCCTGTAAGAGTCACCGCCAGCATCCTATGAGCATTTCTGAAGCCCTCCGAAAAGGATCTCCACACCGCCGCAGTCCAGTCGAAGCCGCAAATTCGCTTGAATAGCGAATTTCCCGAAAGTCCGACCGCTGCATCGTTTCGAGCCGCGAAAGCCGGCAAATCGTCTATCGGCCCCCGGTCCACTTTGGCTCACCGAAAGCGAACTCCTGCAGCTTCCTACGCCGGCAGGTATGTTCTTGAAACACCATTTCTAATCCGAAGTGTTCGCAGCAGCTAGCCATTGTAAACAAATAGCACCTGGTGCATGCGACCAACGACCTCCTCTGACCGATAAGAGGCCGCTGCGCGGACAGTCGACTTCGCGACATCTTCGGGGACACCGACGCGCGCATCGACGGCGTATTCAACGTGCTTGCCCTTCATCTGGACAATTTGGATTGCGGCGCTGCTGTCGAGCCCGAGCAACCCCCTGTTGACGCAACTACCCCCCTGTCCGTAATATACAGTGTGTTCTATTAAGTTCGCATTCGATGTAAATAGTTAAAAACAGTATATTTTATTTTCATTACTTATCCTGTGTTATTTATTGATCTATGATATATCCGAGCGATTTGAACGTATTTTCCGACTTGAGCATATCCGAGGCATAAGGCCAATTAAAATATTCCTAAATAAAGGCGGGCCGTTACACTACCATCAAAACGAAAGTACGCTTATACCGAACGCTGATCCTTCCCATTCTTCTTTATGGATCGGAAACGTGGACATTGCTCAAGCCGGACCTTGACAAGCTTGAGGTCTTCCAAATGCGATGATTGAGGCGACCGCCTTCGAAGCGAAACAATTACAGGAAGATGTGATCAACAAACACTGATAGGAGTACAAATACAAAAACGTCGACTATGATGGTTCGGACATGTCTGCCGAATGGATGATAACCGTTTGCCATGTAAACTTCTTTGGTAAGACCGTCCGGCAGAGTGGAGAATTCAGCGATTGACACCGAAGAAAACCTGGCTAAAGAATATCGAGGGCGACTTACAGAATCAGCGATTATCGGTTATCGATGCCCAAGATGTCGTCAAGAATGGAAACGAATCGTAAATGGAGTTCGAGACCCAGCGGCACCGACAGCAGCGTATTCGTTGCGGGGACGACCCGCCCGGACCGCCAGCAAGCGGACCAAAGAAGAAGAAGAAGACTAATAACAATACAGAGGGAAAAATACATTCGACGCAAAATCACAATTAATTTTTTCAGGTGCTTACTGTCACAGTTTCTTTACAAGTTTTAATTGCTTTTGTTTTAAGATACAAAAACAGTTGGCGATCACAAATAGAGAATGGTGAATCATATTTTAGGTTACAAGGATTGTCACAGAAAAAACACATTTTCTCTAAAGGAACAATATGAAACAAAATTAAAATGTCTGTTGTCATGGTATTCGTAAAATAAGTTCAAAGACTGCTAAATACCGATGGGGTCACAATTATATACAGAGAGATAAAAAAAACCAATTAGGGCAGGCTGTGATATGTGTTATACGTTTGGCAGTACTGATGTGTATTGTCAGTCTATGTCAAATTCGAGATTAGCAGGTTAGGTTTTGTTCGTTGTTTGACACAGACTGACGTAAAACTTAACCTGCAAATCTTGAATTTGACACTTCAGTACTGCCAAACGTATAACACATATCACAGGCTGCCCTAATTGTTTTTTTTATTGATCTGTCTGTATACAGTGAAATCTCCCTTGGGTGGACACCAACGGGACCGACTGAAAGTGTCCGTTCAAGAGGGGTGTCCGTCTAAAAGAAATACGAAAAAAATCGGTTTTTTAATTAAAACTGTAATTAAAGAAATTGGGACATTTAAAACGTATATGTATGTAAATGTTTTTAAAATAAACAAAAAACTTAAAACTTAAGGAAAAAAATAAGGATTTGTTACCTTACAAAATACTACTACATACAAAATACTTTCTTTATGTTTAATTATATCAGCAGCTTGTGTTTTTCCGATATCAAAACGCTTGGATAAGTTCCTTACACTTAACTTTTCCCTATTGTGAACTTCAACAATCTCAATTTTTTGTTTAAGCGTGAGAATTTTTATATTTGGTGCCATTTCTACAATGAATGTGTCCCCCACTGTGTCTTTTCCTCATAGACGTCAGACTAATCCTAAATCCCCGTGTGTACCGAAAGATTGAAGTCGGTGAATCCCCGGTTAACTCGGGAAAGTTTCTCAGTGAAGGCAGGCAGCGAAGTTGGTGCGCGGCACTATTGAGAAATGCAACAGCGACACTTGCGACAGAAAAATGAGACAAGGCGTTTATTTTTTATTTTGTTTTTTGTCCGTTTAAGAGAACATTTTCTTGTGTCCGCGTCCGTTCAAGAGAATGTCCGTCCAAGAGGGAGTTAACACAATGCAAATTATATGAGAGTCGGTCGGGACCATGAGAAACTGTCCGTCCAAGGGAGGTGTCCGTGTATCCGCGACGGTGAATTTTACTGTAATAGCAATAAGATAACATGAACAAGAAAATAACTCGTATTCCTCGAGTAAGAAAGAGATAAACATAATAGCAAATATTCGAGTAGGCCTGACGCACATTTAATTATGACAGATTTTTTTTCGTATGGTCATCTCTTACTTACTCAAGCATTCTATTTTGTTGTTCATGTTATCTCATTGCTGTTATATATAATTATGGCCCAATCCGTATTACAGCATAATTTTCATTTAGAGTAATGAAATAGTATCAAGAGATCCAAAAAAAACTGTTCCTCAGCTGGCTGTGGAAATTCAACGTATCAATAATATGTTGGTGACACTGTACGTCAATGTCAAATTCGAGGTTATCAGGTTAGGTTTTCCATCAGTTATGACACAAAATGACGCAAATCCTAACCTGCTAACCTCGAATTTGACATTGACGTACAGTGTCACCAACATATTATTCATACGTTGAATTTCCACAGCCCGCTGAGGAACAGTTTTTTTTATCTCTCGATATATTGTATGCTAAGAGCTGAAAGTGCATTCTTACCGCTTGCGCATGAAAGCCGAAACCAGCAATCATGCAAAAGCGGCAAGAGCACTTTTAGCTCGAAACATACATACTATTTTTTCGACGACTGAGCATATTATTAATGGAAAATATCATATTTCATTTTATTGCAAATATTAATTGACAATCAAGTTAACATTACTCGCGCAGTCTATTAGACATGTGACGCGATTATTTCGACAAATGACGGGCATTGTCAAGGAAACATTCGGATGTGGCTACCTATTTTGTTCACGCGGAAACCCAAAACGCTCGGCGAGCGGCAAAAAGATGAAAACGCACGCTCAGCGGCAAATGTCAACTTTCTGTTGTCAAATGACAGTGAGAAAAATCTACTTTCGATGTCAGTCGTCGAAAAATATGTTTCTTATGGTTCTGATCCTGGCGGTTGAAAAATTGTATATACACGGCAGGGCAGAACACCATTTTTCCCTCTGTGTATTTGTAGTGCTCGGCATCGCGCTTGAGCTGCAAACTCACATCTTGGGAAAAATTATGCTTTTCTCTTTCTTATAACGTATTATTTTTTCACATTGCCATTGGTGACATTAAAAAAAGTGACTTTTTGATACTTTTCATAACTGCTCACAATCATATTGATTTCACCTAAAAATGAACTAAATGAATTAATAACAGATTTATCCATTTTCAAGTAAGCTCTATTCTATAATGTATAATGGTTAATTTATTTATACAGGGTCCGGCAACGAAGTGGGGGTGGAAGATATTTCTAAAACTATGAGAGTTGCATAAATATTTTGTATATAAAAGTTGTAGGTACTAAGGTGGTGCACATTACTAAAATACTTTTGATTATACAGGGTGTCTCAAAAAAGTGTGGCGGATCAAACTTACCTTTTTTTAAATAGAATGCTGTATATTTAGGTAGCTTAAAAGTTTTGTATTGAAATACTCTTCATTTTCATATAAAGTTGTATGGGTCTAACGTCAACTGTTTTGGAGATATTAACAATTTTATGCAAAAAATTGCTGAACTTCAGGCGGCTGCTGTAAGTGACAGAAAACAATTAAATGAAGGAAAACGTTACCAAAAAATTATGATTTTTGTAAACTATCTTTCAAGTGTAAAATGGTGGATCTGGGTATTAATGTTATACAGGTGCTGAATATTTGCAAATTTAATTTCGATTTTTTTCAAATGGAACGCCCTATATATTTTTGTATTTCTGAAGAGCTCTTTTAATGTACTTTCCTTTGATATGTTACTTCATACCTCTTAAGTTCCAACTGTTTTTCAGATATGCGAGTTTAAACATAAAAAACAATTTAAACCCCTTAAGATGCTTTATTTCAAGGGATAAAAAACAAACACCTTTAAAATAATGATTTAAACACTTGAATTCTTCAAACAAAAGATAAAACCAAGCTTAAAATACAAAAATTGAACCAGAACTCAAAACTAGAAATAACCAATACGACAGAATTTTGAGATAGGAAATGAAGTGGAAGAAGAAAGCTCATTAAAAGTACTTTTTAAAAATACAGGGATATACAGGGTGTTCCATTTAAATATATCAAACTAATTATATTTGCAGATTATGAATTCTCTGTACAGCTTTAATACTAAGAGCAGGAAAGGAGAACTATTTGAACATTTAGTATAATTCCGTATAAGCTTTTGGTGTATTGGCTTTTATTTTTTTTTATCTGATTTAATTTGATCATAGAATTAATTTATTCCTGCATTTATCGTTTTTTCGTGTTTATTTCCTGTATCAACACTGACTGAATTTATATTTTCTAAACCTGGTTTTGTGCTTTTATTCTAAGAGAGATCATGCGTTTAAATCACTATTTTAAGGGCGGTTGTTTTTTATCCCTTGAAATAAAGCATCTTAAGGGGTTTAAATTGTTTTTATGTTCAAACACGCATATCTGAAAAACAGTTGAACTTAGAAGTATGAAGTAACATATCAAAACAAAGCTCATTAAAAGGGCTCTTCAAAAATACAAAAATATACAGAGCGTTCCATTTGAAAAAAAAATCGAAATTATTAAATTTGCAAATATTGAGCACCCTATATAACATTAATACCCAGATCCACCATTTTACACTTGAAAGATAGTTTACAAAAATCATAATTTTTTGGTAACGTTTTCCTTCATTCAATTGTTTTCTGTCGCTTACAGCAGTCGCCTGAAGTTCAGCATTTTTTTGCATAAAATCGTTAATATCTCCAAAACAGTTGACGTTAGACAAATACAACTTTATCTGAAAATGATGAGTATTTCAATACAAAACTTTTAAGCTACCCAAATATAGGGCATTCTATTTAAAAAAAAGTAAGTTTGATTCGCCATCTTTTTTTGCGACACCCTGTATAATCAAAAATATTTTAGTAATATGCATCACTTTCGTACCTACAACTTTTATATACACAATATTCATGTAACTCTCATAGTTTTAGAAATATCTTCCACCCCCGCTTCGTTGCCGGACTCTGTATTTATACAGTACAGTAAACATTGCGCTTCCATACTTTGACCAAAATTATTTAAAAAGATATTTTTGTCAACTACACGGAAAAATTGCATGTTCAACACATTGGAAAAGTGATTCTTCCATGCTCACGTAAAACTTTTGCATTCGCTGGAAAACTCTCACTTTTCTTAACTTGTAGAACAATCTACTATTAATTTAGTAGCGATTTAAGAACAACTCGCTAGCATATAAACATTATAAACAGTTACTTATGGTTGCTATTATAGAGATATTAATAATAATACCAGTTTAAAATGACAAAGAAATAATAATTAACAGAGCTATTTAACAATAACAGTAACGGCGTAACTGGAGACTTGAGTTACCGCATTTATATTTTTATGACGCTCAACGCCTCAACGGCTTAAACCTGAAAAGAAACACAGATTGCAAGCAGCTGAAAATTATTTCGGTGGCACAAATAATTTTCACATATAATCTCATAAGAGTATTAATTCTTTCCTGATTTTTTTTTATTGCATCCAACAACGTCGTATTAATTAGGACGCCTTCCAGAGGCGAGCGTTTCCTTTCCAGAGACTTTCCATTTGAAAATATATTTTTTGAAACTTTTCCTTACTGCCAATCTCTAGCGTGCTTTTAAAACTTTCTTTTGTGCAACAAAAGTTATTACATTCGTCGTACATTTTAAATGCGGCATATGCCGCGGGTTTCAGCTAGTGTTAAATAAATTACAAGCCATGAGACATTACGTTATACATGCTCTTTGGTTATACTAAATCGTTCTTTGCTAATATATACTCGTAGTATTTTTCAATAATAAAAACAATTTTAAGTAGAATGGCATGACTCGGAGGTAGAGCACGTGCTCGTAAAACAGATATCCTCGGTTCAATTACCAGAGATCATACAAATATAATACAAGTATCGATAACCTAATGGCAGGGGCGCAACATTTTGCTTAGGACTTTATTTGCATTCCCAAAGGGAGTGTACCTACTCAAAACTTCGATCCGGACAACGCTTTACTTTAGTGATGGGCTTATTCGAATGAAAAATAACTCGGTTTTCGTTCCAAGTATTCGAATGAAAAATAACATCATGCTGATACGTA